>JAADVO010000436.1:0-27068 GCA_023335655.1 Globisporangium spiculum | reverse complement strand
TCTTCTCGACCGACTCAATGGACCAGCTCGAGAAGCTCCAGACTCCTGACTGGTGGGTGAACGCTGGTGAGGTCGTCTGGGAGCGCTACATCTTTAACTTCTGCGTTGGTCTCAAGAAGTACGTGCTCAAGGAGCCCGTGATCGGCGTGGACAACCAGGAGGTCGAGCACACGGAGCTGGCACTGAGCACGGGTCGCATCCTCGAGTGGGACCCGGACCACCACGCGATCTCCTTTCCTGGCATCCTCTCGGACGTCTCGTGGGCGTACACGTCGAGTCGCAAACCGGGGTACACCAAGTCGGGGCTGCTTGGACGAGTCATGGGACTCACAGGTTGGCGTGAAGGTATGAACCACGAAGCGAGCCACGTGCCACGACGCCACGTCGAGTCAGTCGGTGGCGTGCGCAACAGTGTACTCGAGTCCGAGTCCGTGCGCGCGGCGATCATGACCAAGGCCGAGGAAAAAGGGTTGGCGATCGACGATGTCGAGGACGAAGCGCTCAAGATCCTGGAGAAAATGGTTACACGGATCGACTACAAGTCGGTGCGCAAGTTTGGCTGGCTGCTGCGCAAGGTGCTACGCAACATGTACGACCAGATCCACGTGGACGAGACGGGCCTCGTGCAGGTTCGCGACATTTTGAGCAAGAGTGAGAGCAAAGGCTCGGTCGTGCTCGTGCCAACGCACCGGTCGTATATTGACTTTCTACTCATGAGCTACCTGTTCTTCGCGTACAACATCCCCGTGCCGTACATCGCAGCGGGCGAGGATTTCTTGAACATGGGCTTCGCGACCAAGATCCTGCGCGAGTCAGGCGCGTACTTCATCCGTCGATCGTTCAACGATGATCCACTCTACACGGCGATCTTCCGCGAGTACACGCAGTACCTCGTGAGCATGGGCCATACGGTCGAGTTCTTCATCGAGGGCTCGCGCAGCAGGAGCGGCAAGCAGCTCCATCCAAAGTTCGGCATCCTCAATACGGTCACGGACTGCTTCCTCAGCGGTCGGGTGGAAAATGTGCGTACAAATTGTTTTGTGGAATACTTTTGTTTGATGTTGATGTGCACTCATAAGACTTATTTGCTTGTTTGACTTGTTTCAGATTCAAATTGTGCCGGTGACGATCGATTACGAGAAGCCGCTCGAAGTGCTTCTGCATCAGAATGAGCTGCTCGGCGAGGGCAAAATCAAAGAGGTATGTTTGTGCTTTTTATGCATGTGTTGGTCTGTCCCTGTATAGCCAGCTGGTCTAAGTGTCTTGTCGTTCTTTCTTCCACAACAGTCTGCTGGCGCGCTGCTCAAGTCTGCAAAGGTGGTGCGCAAGAAGTTCGGGTCGATCGCGGTGCAGTTTGGTCAGCCGATCGACATGCGTCAGTTCGTGGCGACGCGGCTACAAGCGGACGGCGCCCCCGATGACTCGATCGTGTCCACCGCCGCGCTGGTGCAGGACCTCGCGTACGAGATCACAGATGCGATGATCGCGAGCGCGACGTGCACGATGTCGAACCTGATCGCGACTGTGCTGCTCATGTATCGCCACGGCATCTCGCATAAAGACCTCGTGCGCCAGAGTGACTGGCTGCGCGAAGAGATCCTCAAGCGCGGCGGCCGCGTGATGGGCACCCAGGGTCGCTTACCGGCCGACTGTGTCAAGCGCGCGCTCGAGCTCATGCAGGAGCTCGTGCTCACGCGCCGCAAAGACTTCGTCGAGCCAGCGATCGCGAGTGTGAGTGTTTGCATTTGTGTGACAAATACTTGTGGTCTTGTTGAAGTTGACATGTATGTGTTTTGTTTGTTTGTTGACGTGTAGCGCGAGCAATACCCAAACATGATTGGGCTCGGGTACTACCGCAACAAGATCCTGCACTGGTTCAACCGCGAAGGTGTGCTCGCGTGCGCTTACCACGCGCTCGACGCGTTCACAGCCAAGTCGCCTTTCGAGGGTGTCGACCCCGAGGCGTCTCGCGGCTCGAGCAGCGGCGGCGTGGAGCTCGGCGAGATGATGGACGGCGCGCTCTTCCTGCACGATATGCTGCGCATGGAGTTTGTGCGCAAGGACAACACCAAGGACCGCGCACAGCTGGAGCAGTCGTTCCAGCAGCTACTCGACCAACAGGTGATGGAGGTGCGCGCGAACGCCAAGGTGGCTGTGGCCACCGCTGGTGGAGGCAGCCAACCGCTCTTTGCGCTGCTGTGCAACCTCATCTGGCCGTTCATCGACAGCTACTGGGTGGCCATTACGTCGCTCTTTGCGCTGCGTCCGTGCGTGGCGATCGCCCCTGAGGACCTGCTCAAGCGCATCCAGTGGCTCGCAGAGACGGTACGTGTTGCTTTTGTTTGTTGCATTGTGGGTGGACGTGATGCTCAATGTTGTGTGTTGTTTGCTTGTTGTTGTTGTTGTTGTGCGTGTGTGCCTTGCACAGATGTACCATGAAAGGCTCATCGGGTTCTACGAGTCGTGCTCGCTCGAGACGCTGCAGAACGCTGTCACGACGCTTGAGAATTGGCGCGTGCTCGAGCGCTTCTCCGAGACCAACCCGCGCCGCCCGAACAAGACAGGTCCAGTCCTGGTGCGTGCATTGTCCTCTTGCTTATTTGCACTCTGCTGTTGTCGTTGCTGCTTGTGCATTTGCTCAACACTTGTTTGCTGTGCTGTGCTATATGTTGCAGATCCGCCTCCTGCCGCAGTACGAGCAAGAGAACGAGCTGGAGCTGCTCGCGCTGCGCGTCGCCAAGTTCCGCAAGCTGCCGCTCGGCACCAAGCACGACAGCGTGCACAGCTTTGGCCGCGAGAGCCAGCTCATCGCGCAACTGCCGACGCTGTCCAAGATGTAATGAGAGTACGTAACATACGCCACTTTCTTTCATTCATTCGTAATGTAAGTATCAGCAGCACATCATTGGGCTTGCACGGCAATCCTTGCTCAAGTCAAGTGACTACATCATGGACAAACGATGCAAATAAGAGCTGGAATGTACCAATTCGGGTGGTACATACACCACCCAGTGTATACCTGCACTTTCAGTTATCTGGCACCTCCGATCAAGAGACTGATGTGCACCTCTCTCTATTCAGGACTCCTGAATAGAGAGGTAGGTACGAATCAGGACCGACTTCAACTTGACTCGACACATAGAAATCGTAGGCTCACTAGCTCATTGACGTGAAAATCTATCTACGCGGCGAGCTTGCACGAACGATGAGACTGTAGAGATCTGCAGCTCCGACCAGGCTTCCTTTCGTGTCTGTCTGGACGCGCTTCATCGGCGAGGGGTTATCAGATTCTGGGAGCAGAACTGCGACATCGAGCGCGTCACGCCGAGCCACAGCAGCGCAAACATCCAGACGCCGCCGTGCAGCAGCGCAAATGCCACTGGCGCTTGGTCAAACGAGTGGGCGTAGAGCGCCGTCGCTGTCGATGCACCCGCGTTCCAAACGAGGAGCGGGATCGCCAATGCGCTGTAGAGCGAGCAGCAGTACGAGAGCCCGAGCGTGCCTTTGAAGAACCCGATGGCGAGCAGCTCGCAGCTCAGGCTCAGTAGCGACAGCGCCGTTCGAGCCAGGTCCGAGCCTGGATTGCCTACTCCTGTCGTCTTGGTCTTCTTGTTGGACCGCTGTTTACTACTAGCGCTCAATCGTCTCGATGGTCGTGAGGGCAATACAGGGCCTGTGGTGAACTGTAGTAGCGCTCGGTCCGTTTCCACGAGCATCAGTACCATTCCCTGGAAGAACTGAACGATGCACGCTGTCGCCAGCACGACCAGAGCTAGTAGAGCGACGGCGCAGGCACCTGCAAGGCCGAGAGCGCCGCTCACGCACGCAAAGATCGTGTTTGGCGCGAGCGCAATGAGGAAGCGAAGTGTTGGTGACGTCTGCTGCGGCTGCTTGTGAAGATGCTGCTGGGACCGTGGCAGCGCCTCGTCATGCGGCGATCGCGCGTCTTCCTCGGATCGGGTGTCGACGATCTTGATCGAGATGAGCGACGCGTCCAGCGCCACCGCAGCGACAACTGCTGGGACAGGGACGATCATTTGGCTGACGCTGCTACTGGCGCTGGGCGTGCTCTTGGCGGCGGCAGATCTTCTCGAGTTCTTCATTCTGTGTGCTGTCTGGCGTATTAGGCTGGTGTAAAGATGTGGACTGCTCTCTCTCTCTTTCTCATAGTCTCTCACATGTGGAGCAGCGAAATCATATCATCATGCCACTGCACACATCTTGATTTTAGTATGTCGTGTGGTATCTTCAAAGATTCTCAGGCAGCTGCTCATAAACCGTTGCCGCTCATCTCCTTGAAGTGAAGGCATGAATGGGTGGTCATTAGCGTCATCAATCGCGGACAAGCAGCTTTTTCAATCTGTGACCCTCGAGAGAGTCTGTACCAAGCAGAAACAACATACTTCAATCTGCCAAGTGCGCACACGTGTATAACTACAACGTGGTGTCGTGTCTGCATATCACCTACATGGTGAGCCTGCTTCGAGATTGCCACTTCTGAGTATGACATCCATCTGTTTACGAGTCTCCTGGGGGTACATCGGACATCGCGTTGCTACAATGTCGTCGTCTCCACCTCTCTGTCAGCATCAGCTCATGCAACTTCATGAACAACAGCAAAGGTGTCGGAGCACCACCACACCCAAAGCGTGTGAGCTGCAGCTGGCGTAGCAATCGCGTGGTGCTGGTGCTGTCAAAACCAGAGACTTGACCTTCACCAGTGCAGTTGGTGGATGGCGTGTATGCCACTGAGCGCATGCGTGTCGAGCGTTGAGTCCAATCTAGCATGCACTGTTCGTCCATATGGCTCCGCCACGTGAACTGCCTGCAAACACCCTACCAGCATTTCGCGCGCGAGCGTTGATTCGATGATTATGAGTCATATGCGACCAGTGAAGCGCATATCGTTGGGCTTACGAGGATGCAAGCGCTCTAAGGGAGAGCCACACACGCGTTTCTCAAACGTGGACGCCGTCGCCGTGACAGCACGCGAACTGGGTTGGGGTCCCGTGAGACTAGTTTTATTATCTGGTGTATCATCAAACAGAACGACGCGGGTCTAGAGCGCCTCGAGCACGTCCTTGGCGCGCTTCTCGCGGTACGCCTGGAACTGCTCGTCGCTCGTGAACTGGTGCAGACAGTCGTTCATCGCCTTGTTGTGACCACGGCACTTGAACACGACCATCAGGTTGTGCTCCTTGGCGCACTGCGCAAACTTCTCCGTCACGTCCTTGCACTTGGCGATCGCAATGTCATTGAGCTCCTGGCGCAGTTTCTGCAAAGACAAACAAACACAAACACACACAGAAACATGCATACATACAAGCAACATCGCATGAGATAAGCGGCCCATTCTCAATCGACACATGACAGTCTGTGTGCAGTGCACTCAATCAATCAATCAATCAATCGTACGTGCTCGGCCTGGTTGCTCCAGCTCAGACGCGACGAGCGGAACTGCTCCTTGGCGGTCTCCTTGTCGACAGGCTTCTCCATATCTATCAGGTGCTGCTAGTAGGTGCTGGCGGGGCTGCTTCTGGTAATAAAGAGAGTGATGGATCTGCGCGCCACGTCCTTCGACTCGATGAGCTTCTTCGGCGAGTTTCTTTGTGCCATCATCATCATCAACGTCCACCAAGCAAAAGAGCGAAAGCGGACTACGATAGGGTGGCCCACACCACTGACCACACTCTTTGTCAAAACAAGGTAGGGTAAATGATCGGCTTTTGGCGCATGTCGTTTACAGTACCTCATGACATGGCTACATTTTTAATTTGTTCGCTGTCACAAACGATCACAACAGCGGAATTTCCATTGAGCAGCTCTCTCTCTCTCTCTGACTCGTAGCTAAACCAACTTCCCAAGCGACCCACCCATACACCACTACTCTGTCTCCTTCACATCTCGTCAGCTTCGTCAACTTCATTGAGCATCATGCTCCAAACATTCGACTCCGAGTCGATGTACTCGTAGTACAACCGTTTCGAGATTGCGACCGGGTCACCTCGCGGCTTGGTCGGATATGAGTCGTGGCTCAACTGCCACTTGAGCTCGAACGACTCGCGCGCGTCGAACACCACCTTGTCGTTCATCGGCCGCTCTTCAGCGTACGACTGACACACTTCTGTGAGCCAAATACGCCAGCGGCTCAGGTAGTACCCCTTGCAGAGTCCGCCCCACTCTTTGCCGGCGTAATCGTGCACCGTGTTGTTGTTGTGGTCTCCCCACCGAGTCACGAGGTTGCGCGCTTCGTACTCGTAGTAGTCCTGGAGAGAAACGTCGCCGGCTCCAAGAGCACGCGCGTCCGCGATCCAGTTGCCCAGCAGGAAGTCTTCGTTCGTTGACAAGATATCATCCATGTCTGCGATTGTTTTTAGAAATCTGTCTTTCCACACAGACAGCTTGTCAGCGGCCATCGTCTTGTTCTCGTACCCGTCTTTCATCTCCACGTACAGCTTCAAGAGGTGGTCACTCAGATACTGACGTGTGACGTCCACCAGATCGTGTCGGTACGTGTCGACGTTCCGGAGTTCGTCCGATGCGAGGATCAGGAAGTTCCACGCCTTCACAATGTCACCCGGATTGTACGTGATCATAGTTGGCATAAAGCCGTCGCGCACAAGCTTCCAGTGCGGGATCACCATCACGATGCTCTTGGTCACGCCGCCGTACGCCTTCGTTTGGTTGTACACGGACGCCGAGAGCACTTGCCACGCCTTTTGGGCGTGCTCGTTCTTCGAGTTGTAGCGCTGATACGCGTACGCCTTGATCCACTCAGGAATCTCCACCACCGCTTTCTCCCACGCCATCTGCAGCGTCAAGTCGTACACGACGTAGTTCTGGTAGATGCCTTCCATCGTGAGTCCGACACCGATCATCGTGCCGTCACTCTTCGCGAGCGAATCGATCGGGTCGCTGCCCAACGTCGGCAAGTCACCGCGCATGCCAGTGGCGCCACCGAAGTTGTGAAGCACACAGTAGATCCAGCTCTTGCCAAAGTAGTTGTCGTCTCGGTTCCAGATCGGATCCACCTCGCTGTACAGGTCAAGGATGATCATCTTGTCGTTTGGGACTGCTTCCAGGTACGCCTTCGTGAGATCCTTTGTCCAGTAGTCGCTCTGGAAGAGCCAGCCCTGCATGAGCCAGACTGCGTCCGGGTCAGCCGCAACCATGCTGTTGATGACCGCCTGGGACGAGTTCGCGAGCGCGACTGGGTCCGTGGTGTCCGGGTCCATCTCGTTGAACGTGTCGCACTGGTAGAGCGACGAAGTGTAGTTGTACAGTCGCGTCTGCTCTTCAATGAACTTCTTGCCGATCTCCAAGTAGAGCGGGTCGACTGGGTCCACCAGGTACACGCAGCAGTTCTCTTCTGGAAAGTTGTTCCAGTTGGGTGAGCGCGTGATCTTCGCGTTTGGGTAGTGCACCTTGAGCTCTTCAGGGATGTGACCGGCGAATGCTGGAAGCGCCGGGATCATCCCAAACTCCTTCATGCGGTCCAGCGTCTTCAGCTGCAGCTCAAACTGGTCGTCGATGAATTTCTGTGGGAGTGGACCCTTCACCCAACTCCCTCGGACGTTTCCCATTCTCCCCCAGGCGAGGAAGCCGGAGCCCGCAAAGAACTTGTTGAGCCCGGCATCGCTGATGTTGAACTGTCGGAAGGTGTTCTGCCAGACCTTCTCTTGACCAGTGAACGCCAGCGGCATGTTAATACCTGTTGAGATTGAACAGCAGAGCCATGTCGCGTTAGCTGCTTACAAAGATCCCCACACCACATGGACAGCCAAGAACAGATAACGAACCATTCAGCGCCATCCAGTCAATGTGCTTCTCCCACTTCTCCCACCCCCACGTCCACGACGAGTAGCTCACAGTGCACACGTTCTGATAGTACGAGTACTTGGACGTTCGCTCGTGACGAATCACTTGGTCCACTTTCGGGAGCTTCTTGGGGAGCAGCAGCTTGTGGTTGTCCCAGTCCGTCTGCGTGTGGAGCACTGTCTTGAAATACCACTGCAGCCCATACGCCATTGCCGTGGCCGAGTTTCCAGCGATCTCCACTTTGTCCCCCGCCGCGCCGATCTCAAACACGTCCATGCCGTTATCCGCCGCGTCCACCACTCGAAGCGCGATCTATCATCGAACAAAAATCAACGACATCAAACCACACACCACCACACTTTCGTCAATATACACAACCAGGCATGTACCTCACAAGAGAAGACACTACAGATCGCCTTTCACTCACCTGGTCAACATACTCGTCACCAAGTCTTCGCTTGATCAGTCCTCGTGTCGCCGCGATTGGGTCGTGCTTGGGCGGTTGGATGTGCGGGCTCAGCGCGTCTGACGCCACCACAAGTAGCGCCGCCAGCAGGAACAGCAGCGTCGCTCTCTTCTCCCTCTTCATCTCTTTTGCTTGTGCTTCCGCGTCGCCTCTCGATCCACTTGAGCTCTTCGCCGTAGATTCCCCACTGATCGATCGAGTGGAAAGCGATAAAGCGATCTTCAAGCGAAGCTTCAACGCGGGGTGGTTCCTGCTTTCGTTCCCTCAAACTAGGATCGAAATCCTAATTTCGACCATAAACTAGGACAGGCGAGGGAGAGAGCCAAAAAGAAATGGCTCTTCCTCCCTCTTGTCTTGATTGCTTGCTCGCTCGTGTGCTGTTCGGTTGTACTGACCGACCGATCGGTCGAAGCACTTGAATCGAGGGGGCGAAAGCGCAGAGGGAGCCACTCGCCGCCGCAATCATCATCATCCACCTCCGCTGTGTCATTTCTTCTTCGTCGTCCACCACACCGCACACCACAACCACCGCACGTGGCTGCCTCAGTATGTCGGCACCCTCCTCCTCGACGACCCGCAAGCGTCGCTCGACGCCCGAGAACGTCACTGGCAATGACCAACAGGCGAGCAACAGCAGCAGCGGCCGCGTTGCGCGCACGCCGTCTGGCAATGACAAGAACGCCGCGGCTGCCGCGCCAACGCCCTTCACCAAGTTCATGACGCGTGTGGTCGTGGGCTTCGCCATGATCGGCGCGTTCGCGCTCATCCTCTACGGAGGCCACCTCTACGCGTGGCTCATGGTCGTGATCCTGCAGATCCTGCTCTTCCGCGAGCTCGTGAACGTGCGCTACCGCGCCGCCGCGGAGAAGAACATCCCGTGGTTCCGTTCCGTGCAGGTACATTGGGCTATTGATTGATTGATTGATGAATGGTCGGAGCTCATCGTATGTGGTTACTAACTCACGTGTGTGTGTGCTGTTTAATATGTAGTGGGGCTGGTTCTCGGTCGCGCTCTTCTTCAACTACGGAGACTCGTTTGGCGCGTTCATCGAGAACCGCAAGATCCGCTTCGTGCCGCCGATCGTCGTGCACTACTTGCGCTACCACACGTGGATCTCGTTCACCATGTACGCCGTGCTCTTCGTCATGTCGGTGCTCAGCCTGAAGAAAGGTACGTGGTGGTGGTGGTGGTCCCATGCATGCATGCTGCTTGTTCTCTGTAAAAGTGGTTTATCTTGAAACGAGAATGCTGAGTGATTTGCGTGTTTGGACCTTTGGTGATGAAATGTACCTATGTCGACAGGATACTACAAGTACCAGATGGGTAAGTGCTCTGCTGTACTATTGGTCAGTGCCCTCTGCTTTGTATAATAACGGTGCTAATGGGTATTCAATATTGCTCTGTCAACAGGTCAATACACGTGGACGATCGTCACGCTTGGACTCATCGTGTTCCAGATGAAGTACATCCTCAACAACATTTTCAACGGTGCGTCGCTTATAAAGAGACGACAATTGTGATCCATCCTACTGTGTGAGGAGCCATACTGACATGACAGTCTCTCCATTGTGGACGGCCTGCAGGTCTCTTCTGGTTCGTGTTCCCCGTGTCGCTCGTCGTGTGCAACGACTGCTTCGCGTTCTTCTGCGGCAAGCTCTTCGGCCGCAAGTTCGTCAAGACGCCGTTCCTGCGCCTGTCGCCTAACAAGACCTGGGAGGGCTTCATCGGCGCCTTCATCTGCACGGTCGTGTTCGCAATTTTCTGCAGTGCGTGGCTCGCCAAGGTAAGGAGCGATTCGAATGCTCCTATTCTGCCCATGTTAATGAGTGTGGGGGGGTTTGCTAATGATGTGCTTTGTCTCTTCGTATGACTGTTGTTGTTTGGCTAGTTCCAATGGATGATCTGTCCGCTCGAGAGTCTGCAGGTGAGTGCGCGTCATTCGAATGCTGACTGGCAAGTGTCGATTGAATGATTGGCGATTTACCCGATTTTGTCTCGTGCTTGCAGCTCATTCCTGACTCGCTCACGTGTGCGACGCGTGGCGTGTTCTTGCCGAGCGTGTACGACGTTCCGACGTCGATCGCCAAGTACATTGGCCGTAGCCAGATCGAGTACCTCCCGATCCAGGTGCGTGTTGCTGTCTGGTCGCGGTTGTGCTCACGTTGTCTGCCATCAAGGCTCGTCTGTTGCTCATTCACTCACACACATGGGTCACTTTATGCTTCTTTCCCCCTGTTTTGTCACAGATCCACTCGATCTGGTTTGCCACTTTTGCGTCGGTGATCGCGCCGTTCGGCGGCTTCTATGCGTCGGCGATCAAGCGCACGTACAACCTGAAGGACTTCGACTCGGTCATCCCGGGCCACGGCGGTGTCATGGACCGCATGGACTGCCAGTTCATCACGGCGCTCTTCACGTCGGTGTACTACAATACGTTCATCCGGTACGACTTGCGTTTGAAGCACCTATCCAGAGAAATGATGGAAGGCCTTGGTGCTGATAACTCTGTGGTCGTGTTTGTATCATGTGAATAGCTCCCCAATGCCGTCGGTCGCCATGGTGGTGAACATTGTGTCGAAGCTCTCGCTCGAAGAGCAGCACGAGATCTTGCAGCGACTCAAAGAGATGCTCCAGGGCTGAGCTGAGCTGATAAAGACTGCATGCATTTGTAAGGCCAACGAGTGGGTGTACGAGAAACTAACTACTCGGTAGACAGCGAGCGAGAGAGTCGATAGCACACACAGAGTTGAAGTCGGAAACTAGTTGCAGGTTACACCTCGTTTTGACAAAATATGAAGATTGTGCACCACGTTGTGAGCTACAATCAATCGAATCTACCTTCAAGTCTGTCAACTGCTCGATGCTTTTGTCGGTTTCCACCCTTTTTTGTAAAGCATTTTCCGCTTTAGCAACTCATCAATGATAAATGAGCTGCCAAAGCGGATGTGGGTGTGAAAAGCTTTAGCAACGCCAAATATGCCTGAGCAGCACCAAGAGCTCGATGCTGGCGCGCGCCACCTGCTGCGCGTGAAGAACCTCCCGGGCGTGCTCTCATCCGAGGCGGTCTCGTCACTGCTCAACCACTACGGCGCGACCGACGTAAAGCTCCTGAAGGACGCGTTGTCAGCGCTCAAGGCGAAGCGTACGCCGCAAACCGCGATCGCCGCGTTCCAGACCAGCGCAAATCGAGAGAGCGCACTCGTGCGGCTGAGCAAATTGCAGCTCGCTGGGCACCGAGTGTGCGCAGAGCTGATCGACACTGCGCCACCAGAGCCACTAGGCGAGCAGCAAGAGGAGGTAGAGCTGCAGCAGCCAGTGGAAATGCCACTCGCAGATGCAAAACCTGTGCCTCCACCGCTGCCGAAAGGTCCACCGCCGCCGCCGCTGCCACCAGCTCCACCAATTGCAGCGAACGCCGTGGGGCATGGCCATTCGTTCTATACGCCAGCGCCGCTGGCGCCGCATCTAGGGTACGTCCTGTATACTGTCGTCAGCGTTGACTGTTAGATGCAGATGTGTGCGCCTTTATATGGACTGATCGCCTTTTGATGACAGACTCCATTTCGCGCCATCACCGCTGCTCGAGTACAAATACCCACGAGCGAGCGAGTCGATTGTGCGGAACATCGCAAACGGTGAGACTTTATGCTAATAACGGTCGGGGCGTACGTTGCTCTGACGTATCAGCAGTAACATGAATATTATGCTTGTCTTCCTTTGTTCTGCTAGCGTTGATCGCACTGCCCAAGTTCTACACGCAGGTGCTCCATCTGATGAACAAAATGAACCTGCCGCCGCCGTTCGAAGAGCACGCGATCCCCGGGATTTTCTCGAAAGACCGCGAGGAGAAAGCAGCAGAAGCGCAGCGCCAGAGGAGCCAGAATCTGAAGCGCAAGTCGCCAGCTGCTGACTTCACAATCGAAGAAGACGATGACGAAGATGATGAAGACGAGGAGGTCGCTATGTTACAACATAAAGAGCCTCGTATTACCAACGACGCCAAGAAGCAGCGCATGCAGAGTGAGCAGGTTGGCAAATCGGGTGACTCAACAGTGTTGCCCTCAGCAGATCCAGTCATTTCGCTACCAAAAACAGCCACCACAACTCCCATCGTGTCTGTTCACACAAGCAAAGCCAAGCGGTCTATCGCATTGTCAAGTGGGATCGCGAAAGCCTTTGATACGGCAGGCTTGAACAAGAATCGCGCGGTGCGTCCTGGCGTGATCTCTGAGGCGGAGCTGAATCGACAGCGGGTGTCGCTCGAAGGTATCGGATGTCTCTAACTATGTGGATGTAAGAATGATTTTGGTGTGTGAACTACACTGATCGCATCGTATTGTGATGAATGTTTGTAGACTTTATGCAGCACCCAATCATGGCAGAGTACGACCGCGGAGCTCCAACGCGTACGCTTCTCGTTCAGAATCTTGCCGAGGCGGTGGACGAGCAGGACCTCGCGTTCGTCTTTGGCCACGTGCTGCCGCTGCACATGGAGCTCTCGTGCGTGTGTTTTGGTTGACGCACTGAACCAGTGTCTATTTGGGAAGAGTTGATTCGGTTGGGCGCTCATCGCGTGGATGCTTGTCTGTGACATTGTAGGATCCTGTACATCAAGATTTCATCAGCTTCCAAAAGTGCAACGATCACGTTTCCCACTGAAGCGCTGGCAGCTCAAGCGCTCGACAAAGTCCATGGCGTGGCTCTCGAGACACTGCCTCTCATTGTGGTACTGCTGGATAGCATTTTCCATTTTCATTTGTAGGTGAGAGCTGAGCTGATATTTCAATTGAATGGCTGTCTGTAGAGCTACAAGCAAACTGAAGATGCAGAAGACGGTGTGACTGAAAGCGACAATACCTCACGCCCATCGACGCTTTTGATGGAGGAGCTCGACTCTCGCCGCCTCGAACCATCAGGTGCGTTGCCTCTTTGAATGGGGAGAGCGAGATGATACGTATCGAAAGCTAACCCTTATCCCCTCAACTGAAATGGCGTCCCTAGCGTTCGCTGGTGAGAAGTTTATGAAAAACTACCAACGGGGCGAACCTTCCGCGACGCTTTACGTGAAGAACCTCGCAAAGGACGTCGATGAGCGCGACTTGCGCGCTGTGTTTTGCGCAGTTGTGCCTGAGGATGTGAGCTTGAGGTACGTTGAAATTGTTTACAAACCTGGTGATATCTTGGAAAAGCTAGGGTCAAACAAAAAGCTGACTCATTCTTTGACATTTTTCCGATATTATGACGTTGAATGTACACAGTGCGATCAAGATCCGGCATTTCACGGAAGGCAGGATGAAGTGCCAAGCGTTTGTCGAGTACCCGAGTGTTTCTCTCGCAGTGAGAGCGCTCGAGACGATCCACGGCGTTATGTTCAAGGAGAAGCCGCTCGTTGTGGTAAGTAGATCTGTTTGCGCTGAGTCTCAACAATATTTGAACCAATTTCAAACTACTCACCACCAAACTCTCTCTCTCTGCTGTGAACGTAGTGTTTTCGGAAGCCTTCGGCAAGACCAAGTTCCGATCCGACTCCAGCACCAGCAGCTACAGATATTGCAGCGGCGAACCAAGAGCAGCAGCACCACGATTCCTAATCAACATGCACGGACACGCGCGTGAATGCATTCTGCTTTTTTGTCTATCAAAAATTATTATTAAATAGCAGAAGCAGAATGCCCATTTTGTTTTGTGTCGCTTTTATCATTTCGGTTCGGCTGTTGTGTTCACTTTAGGGGCCGCAGGTTGGCCTCGCTGATGCTGTTAAGCACCCACTGGTAGTTCACGATCGCCACGCTCGGAAGCGCCTTCACCTGCGGGAGCGACCGCAGCTGCTTGGCCGCGTCGCGGAGCCCCACGGGGTTGATTCGGTCACTCACGATTACCAACTGGCGGTGCTTGTTCTCCTTCTTCGCCATCTCCTTCGCAATGTCACCCAGCGACCGGATGCGCTTCCCACCTCCGATGCTCAGCAGCGTGTCTAGCTCGGATTGCGGTGGCATCGGCTGCAGAAAATCGCCCACGAGGTGGAAGCAGAAGCCTTCAAAGAGTTTGGTGCCGACAAGAGCAGAGTCAACATTCGCGGGGTTCAGCTGCAAATTCTCTTGGCGCCGCTTGCGAGACCGCCGCACGGCATCGTAAATGTTTTGGCCTTTTAAGTGACCATCTGCTTCGAAATCAGCCTCACTAACATGCCCTCCATGCGCAGCGCACGCTACAGAATATACATACATACACACAGAAAAGAGAGTGAGATCACGATGTCGCATACACAAGAGAATTGCCAGTGACTTCCTGCGTACCTTGGAGCCATTCTTCGCTGACGATCCACCTGCCTCCGACGAGCGCCTTCAGGTACTTCATCGACCGAATCTTCACCCAACGCTTCACAGGTCTCTTCGTGTCACTGAAGAGCTCCCTCTTTCCGGAGCTCCCTGGTTTATCAGTGCTGGCATCTTGTTCTTCTTCTTTATCATCGCCACTCGCCTTTTCTTCAACAACGCACTTGACGATCAAGTGCGTCACCTGGTTCGTCCAGCTACCAACAATCTCGGCATCCAGGACCTCCGACCACTTCTCAATCTCTTTGGCTCCTTTCTCGTCGTACCCAGAGCAGAGGAACACCATCTCGGATCGCTTGCGCTTCCCTGAGCCCTTGCTTCTCCCAGAAACCTTCCCTCGCGTAGACCCTGTCGGCGGCGAAGTCGCTGACTTCTCCTCGCTCGAGGGCGTGTTGTCGTACTTGGTGGTCCGTCGCTGGCGCTGCTTGACCGCGCGACCGGGGGTCACATCCGCAGTGAACTCGTCGTTCGGCTTCTTGATAAAATAGTCTGGAATGTTGTTCTCCACCCGATTGTCAAGGACGTACTTGACATTGTATGTGTCATCTACAGTAGTAGAGCAATACAACAAGTAATTAGCATCAATGAGTCCCAGAGTAAGTCCACCAGCAGAATAGGACAACAGACGTACTTCCGTTGACTTTCGTGATTCGCGCAGCTCCTCCCAGTTTGTTGACCCCACGCCACATTCTATCGACCACGTCCACGACTTCACCCTTGGCGAACGGTCCATTGAGCGGGTACTGTTTGCTCAGAGCTGCTGCTGCTTCAGTTGCAGTTGCGCTTGCACTCTCTGTCTCTAAACTTTTAGCTTCTTGCGGAGACTTTTCTCCAACTGTTACTGCTGCGTTGACTGCTCGTCGGTGTGGAGACAGGGACGTCGAGATCAAGGCCCACTCCCCTTGTCGACGACGCGTGGCGGGTCTTGTCGGCTTTTCCGATTTCGCCTGCTCCGAGTGGTCGTCATTGGACGCGCTTAGGTTGGACTCAGGCTGCACTTCGTCAATGAGCAGGCGTATGTCCTCTTCTTTCTCTTCGGATTCATCTTGCTTGACAGATTTTTTGCCGTTCGTCGCCGCATCCGCCGAGTGCTTTACTTCCGCCTGCCGTTTCGCTGCTGGTTCTACTGCCTCTGCTGGCCTGGAATCGATGTGTCCGCGATGACCATTCTGCTTGAACTTTACACTATGTGTCGCCGCTGACTCTGGGACTTCATTTGGCGTTGTGCTAGTGCCGTTCACAGCGCTGCTACTAATACGAATGCTCGGCATGGGCTTCTCCTCCAGTAGCAGCGCCGCATCATCGATCTTCATCTCTTGTTCGTCACCACCCTGGTTCTTCGTCTCGTCCTCGTCCATGGTTACCGCATCTTTCTCCACGGGCGCGTTGAGCATCTCGGTCGCGTGCAGCAGCTGCTGGATCATCGAGTCATAGCGCAGCTTGCGCTTCTTGGCGGGCGCCTTGCAGATCGGACACACGGGCTTGAGCTCGAGCGCGCGGTGGATGCACTCCTCGCAGAAGCAGTGGTTGCACGGCAGCGACGACGGGTTTGCGTACGCGCAGAGGCAGATCGCGCACTGCAGCTGGGCCACGAAGCCGTCGACCGCGGCGGCGAGGCGCTTGAGACTCGCGGCAGCGGCGCCGCCGCCGCCTCCTCCACCTGCCTCCTCCATGTTGGCTGTTGCGTTTAGATCAGCGCGCGCGCCAATAAAGTCGAGCTGTATCAACCTCTAACTGTTGACATCTTACAGTACTATATGCTGACTGACCCTCATGAGGCATTAATACTTCTCTATAAGAACAAACGTATTCCCTCAACTCTCACTTCTCCCTCTACAAGAGCACCATTGTAACTTCCCCCTTTCTTTACCGACTGACAGACATTTGCGAAATCTCAAAGCCCGCATTTTCGTTCCCCTCTTTCAAGCAAGAAGCTCAAGAAGGAAGAGACGAAGAAGAAGCGCGCGGGGCGGACGCAGGCTTTGGCGATCCATAGAGAAGGAGAGAGAAAGGAAGCCACACACGTACGAACAGAGCCATGAGTGCCATCGAGAGTCTCCTGGTGGACAGCGACGACGACGACCTCGGGGACGTGGACCTGAGTGCCATCACGCTCGAGGACATCCTGCGCGAAGAGGAGCTGGCCGCCGCGACCGCAAATGGTACCGCCGCGGCCCCGAGTGCGGAGGGGAACACGCCCGACGACGACCTGTTCTTCTCCCCCGCGACGTTCACGCTCTCGATCGCCCCCGTACCGGGCATGGAGGTCGTGAAGGCCGCCGGAGGGGCTGCGAACGGTGGCGCCGCTGTGGGCAAGAAGCTGGATCGCGCCAAGAGTCTGACCGAGATGAACGCCGGCGGCAATGCGGCGATTGTGACGGGTGCGGCAAACGCGACGGGCTCGCAGTTTCGAAGCCCGCTGGAGATCGCGGAGGCGCGTGAGAAGCAGCTGCTGAGCTGTGTTGGCGTGGAGCTGATCTCTCCGTTGCAGGTGAAGCGCCGCCTGCGCGCGAATGCGAGGACGAAGAACGCCAACGGCAAGAAGAAAGCGGACGGATCCTCGAAAGCGAAGGCGAAGAAGAAGATCATCGCCATCACATCCGCGGACGGGGCCGCGGCGGACAAGAAGCAGGGGAAATCTACGGGTGTCGTGAAAGTGCAAGCCATGGAGGCGATCAGCCGTCAGCTGCGCAAGAATATCGAGTTTAAGGAGTTCGGTCCGGGGTCCCCGACGGTCGTGGCGATCCATTCCAAGTTTATCGCGATCGGCACGTCCAAGGGGCTCGTGATCATCTTTGATCACTTTCAGAATGTACGTCGTATCTGCTGTCTGCTTCCAGGTTGAAGTGGCTCTATTACCTGATTATAATCTGCTATTGGTTTTTTGTATTGAACTTTACCAGATTCGCCAAGTGCTGGGAAACACGAGTGACGCAGAGACCGACGGTCCGATCACGGCCATTGACGTGTCGCCAGGCAGCGACTACCTTGTGTGCGGCTTCCAGAGCGGACGCATTGTGCTGTGGGACATGATTAAGGGCACGTCGCTCAAGGCGGTGTCTGACGCGCATGAGAATCCAGTCGTGGGTCTGCGCTTCCTTAAGGACCAGAAAGCTGTGCTCATCTCGATCGACTCAAAGTACGTCGTTTGCGTGTTGTGTATTGTATGCCTATACTTCTCTCATGAAACTAACAACGGGTTTGTGTGTCTACAGCGGTATCGTGAACAAGCTCAACTTTTCCAAGATGATGGGCATGGTGTACGTTGTCGACGTGGATCCGATTTACGACGGTTCGGTCGGCAAGATCCTGTCAATATCAGTGCTCCCGCAATCTGCAGGAAACGCTAAAATCTCGCACCTGACGGACCAATACTGCCTGGCAGCGCTGAGCAGTGAGAAGGTCACCTTCATCATTGCCATTGAGCCGGAAGTGAAAGTGCTGTACCGCTGGGTTCGTCCTGATGATATCGCGCCAGATGATCCGGTGCTTCCATCGCTCGCGTTTGCGTGGATTTCGTTCCCAGGCAGCTCGCGAGCTCTTGCTCCAGTTCTGTCACGCGGTTGGGGAAACCATGTCCAGTTCCTCGAAGTCGTCTTCCCAGGAGGACAAAACCACTCCCACTCGCGCCACGGATGGCCCACTTTTGAGGAACACGACCAGATCGAGTGCTCAAACGACATTATGGCGATCCAGTGGCTCGGCGACCAAGTCGTCGTGTATCTGAACTCGAACGACGAGATCTGCGTGTACGATGTGATGTCCCGCCAAGAACTGGAGATCGTGGACGTGTCGTCGCTTGAGCTGGTGTTCGCCTCGTATCGTGGAAAGAATGCGCGCAGTTTCTCCAACAGTTTCCGCGGCTGCGACAACATTCTGTACCTTCTGGGTTTGAAGGAGCTCCAGACAGCGAGAGTGCAGCCATGGACACAGCGCATCGACACTCTTGTCGATGAGGGCGAGTGGCTGGAAGCCCTCGCTTTGGCGCTTGACCACTACGAAGGACTCAAGATTGCTGCCGCAGATCGCGCCGTGCGTGATCGTTTCCCGCCAGTGTTCTTCCGCGACAAGCAGAACGACCAGTGTCTCGTGGACATTTTGCACATGTGCCAAACAAATCAGCGCACGGGCGAAAAAGAAGATGTGTTCCGCCACGAAGAGAGCGCCGATGAAGTGCGTTGGGTCTGCGGTGAGGATCCGTACCCTCCTGAGATTGCTAAGAAGCTGGAAGAAACGCTGCAGAAAGCGAGAAGCGGTCAGGTGACGAAGAATTTTGTGCCGATCAGTGTTGCTGAGCGCGTCGCTGATCTGCTGATGGAGTATGTGCGTCTCGCGATTGCAAATGCACCATCTTCGTCCACGAACATTGGAAGTACCATCACTGCCTTCAGCAAGAGCGGATTGAAGCTTGATCTTGCAAAGAGTCACTACCAGATGCTCGCTGGAGTCTGCATCGAATACTGTGCGATCGTGGGGCGAACGGACTTGCTGTTTGGCGAGATCTTCAACAGATTCAAAGAGGCAGGCAAGTCTGATGTGTTTGTGGAGCTCCTGGAGCCCTACATCTTGTCGGAGAAGCTTCGAAGTCTCTCTCCGCTGGCGATGCAAGAGTTCGTACGACACTACAGCGCAAACAACAAACTTCCTCAAGTCGAGCAGTGCATTCTTCACCTGAATGTGGCTGAGCTGGACATGGACACGATGTTAAAGCTCTGCCACGACCACGAACTCTACTCAGCACTGATTTACATCTACAATGAAGGACTGAACGACTATACAACTCCAATCGACGTCCTCCTCGAAGCATGCACAAGTGAGAAGAAGGTCGTTGCTCAGCCATCTCCAGCTCCGACTCGCACAGGCAGTACAGGAAGTCGAGTCAGCAGTCTGGCGTCGACTTTTGGTGGCACCGCGCGCGGAAGTGTGAAGTCGATTGTCCAGAAGGCTTCGTCGAGCGACGATCTCTTGTCAGCGCAGCGCCGTCGGCGCCAGTACGGATACAAGTTGCTGTTGTACATTTCGTACTCGCTGAGTGGCAGAAGTTTCCCGCAGAACGAACTGATTGCGCCGCAGAATGTGGGAAAAGTGCGCTCTCAGATCTGTCACCATCTGTTTGAGAAGACGGTGGATGCGAACCCGCTCATCTTTCCTCGTCTCATGACGCTCGTGGATCTGGACGCGCGCGAGTTTTTTAACATCATGGCGCGCTTCTTCGACGACCCGAACGTGGATTTCGAAGGCGAGAAGAAAGAGGCCACGAGTCGCCCTACCAGTCGATACGACTCGGCTCGAAACGCTGGACTCGCGAAATGCCCAAGCCGCCTGTCGATGGTGCTGGATTTCGCCGAAGTGATCTTTGGAAACTCGAAAGACTCGTCGCGTTTCAGCTCTGTCGAGCACGGTCACTTCTTCATGTTCGAAGCGCGTTTGTTGAGTGGAGGCTCGATCGACCCACAGGAGTACGCCGACGCACGTGCACAAGCACTTGGCGAGGCTGTTGGTGCAAGCGGCGGCGCATCCATGATGGATTCACTTATGAACTTTTTGGCGCTTGGACCGTCGTCGCTTCTCTCCGGTAGCGCTGCCAATGCTGAAAGCTCTGCTGCTGCGTCGCAAGAGGAAGGCTTCGACAAGGCTGGACGCCAAGCCATGCTCGTGCGTTTGCTGCAGAAGCTCAACAAGGACTGCTATAACCACGCGGAGCTGCTGAAGAGCGTGATCCAAGAGAAGATGAACCGCGCTGCAGTTATCTTGTACAAGGAGAAGAACGATTTCTCTCAGGCAGTTGCGTCGTACTTGGCGGACGACGACCATGAGTTCCGCATGAATGCGTTCAGCTACATCCGCGTTGGTACGACAGTTTGCTCTTTTTATGTTGTTTCTGTTTCTGTTTTTTGTCTTGTGGCTAATCCATTCTTTTATCCTTCTATCCCCAGAAACGGACAAGCTGGTGGACGAAGATGTCGAAAGCAACGCGCCTGACTCTGCGAACGCGAACCCAATTCGACGAAAGGTGATTGAAGACGCAGTGCTGACGCACGCCGGCGCGCTCATGGCGGCAGACAACTACTCGTTCGTGGTGTTGATCCTCGGTCAGTTCCCAAACATGAACAACAAGGTGATCCAGAAGTTCATCTCCATGGGCAAGGACGGCGCCAAGCTCGAGTTTCTCTACCTCAAGCTCATCTTGATGGGCTCTGGCAACAACAAGACGGATCTGGGCGAAGAGGCCGACTTGGTGAAGGAGCTGCTCGACCGCTCGAAGCTGCGCATCGCCGACGACCCAGCTGTCCAGGAGCGCTTTGTGCGCCTCTCGTGCGAGTACGAACCCGCGGGTGTCTTCCCATACTTGGAGTCGCACGACAGCTACAAGGTGGAGGCGTGTCTGAAGCTCTGCAAGGACTTCAGCATCACAGACGCCGAGGCGTACTTGCTAGAGCGTACGGGGGATGTGACTGGCGCGCTGACGCTCATTCTGCAGAGTCTCGAGCAGAAGCTCAAGATCCTCAAACCTGCACTCCGTGGTTACAACACAGCGTCCTCGTCTACTTCAGACACATTGCTGGGCGGCGCGTCATCGGCGTCGACAGCCCTGGGAAGACATCAGCAGAACGACAGTATCATTGAGAGCATCCCCGAGGGACGCGACGCGATGCAGACGCTGGAGGTGGCGCTCGCCATGTGCCAGCGTAACTCGCTTCGCAACCGCGACGACCAGGCGGAGAAGCTCTGGTTCACGTTGTTGGACAAGCTGCTGCGCATCCAGAACGCGGTCAAGCGCTCCGTGAGCTCCAAGTCGACCGCGCGTATCACGACTCGAAGCGGCGGTGGCGGCGCACAGACGGCGTTCCAGGTCGCGCTGAATGAGCTGATCCGCATCATCCTCGAGCGTATGGCGTCGTCGGTGTCGCTCAAGTCAATTTTGTTCAAGATCACGAACGAGCACGGCAAGGGTGAGTTTGGCGACTTCCGTCCGACAATCTTTGGTATGCTGGACACGTACAACTACGAGCAGAACATCTACCAGACTGCGAACGGGCTCATCAGCGTGGACCTGTTCGACCAGATCACGACACTCAAGCGCGCCAAGTCCAAGTGCTACGGACCACCGTCCAACACGTGCGGCTACTGCAAGGTGCTGCTCTCGAAGCCGCCATTCGGTATGGCGCACTCGGGATCGGCGAGCGGTGAGAAGTGGAACTTGGTGACGTCCATGGTGATGGTGATGTCGGGCCAGGCGTTCCACGAGTCGTGCGGTAAGGCGTGGCAGCAGGGAGTGGACTCGTCGGCAGCAGGGTCCTCCGTGTCCGCGACGCCGGCAAAGCCTACGATGTCGCGTCAGCAGAGCGTGCTCTCGAACAGCGCCAGCAGTGAGAAGAGTTTGAGTGGAAGCGGCGGCCCTGGTGGTGACGCTGCGGGTGCCGGTGGGGATGACGAGACGGGCAGTCGGCTGCAGAAGAAACTGCCGAGCACGAGACGGTACCTGAACCGCCTCAAGAACGCGCGCAAGGGCTCGCGGCGCCAGGTCGCGCCGCACGTGGTGCTCGAGAGTCTGATTCGCGAGGAGAACGGGCGCAACAAGTACCTCAAGAGCTCGCGGTCCGTGTTTTCACTCAAGCCCGACCCGGAGCAGGCGCACAAGATCAAGAAGCGCATCGGCAATCGCAAGCCTGGGTCGTTGCCGCTGGCACCGATCCAGAAGGGTGGCATCTAAGGGTGTGAAAGAGAGAGAGAGAGAGAGAGAGAGAGAGAGAGAGAGAGAGAGAGAAAGAGAGAACGAGAGAGAGTGAGAGTCTTCTCTATGGAGCAAGAGGCTAAATGCTGTAGCAACAGTTGTGTATAGTTGGTGTGTTTTGAATGATGGGGATGACAAGACGAGAAACAAAAATATGAAGGAGGACAGCGATACTCTGGTTCCCATACAAACAACTCTTGTGTAAAGAAAGCTGTGCGAAAAACTGATGGATTGATATGACGCTTTTCTTAACCTACTGTGACTTCCTATGACGCAGCGACGTTCTCCACATGCACCTCCGCTCACTGACCATTGCTCCTCGACAGACCCCACTGTGTTTGGCAGAGTCACTCCGTCATGAGCTTACCCACCATCACAAGACTGACGGCTGGCGCTTTACTTGGTTTTCCGCCGCTTCCGTGCTTCGAACTTCTGGTCAAACTTGCGGCGCAGGTTGTGCGGTAGGTTCTCCGCCGGCTCCCACGTGAGGTCCTCGTAGCCGACCCACTTGATGAGGTATTTGAACGTCTTGAGCTTCGTCTCCTTGTCGCGCGTGCTCTTGCGGTCGCGGATCTCCTCCACGATGTACTCGTTCTCGCGCACGGGCTGCCCTTCAAATTCCTCAATGAGGTCCTTCGACACGTTCTCCGCGGGCTCCCACGTAGTCTCCTCGTAGCCGACCCATTTGATCAGGTACATGTCTGGCTCGCCAAAAGATCGCCCCTTGCGCTTGTCCAGAATGCTCTCCACTTCGTACACGTCTGGGTCCTCCGTGTCGAACAGGTCGTTCGGCTCGTCGTCTTCGTCGGAGGAGAGCACCAGCTCCACAGGCGGCAAGTTGTTCGCATTCTTGGCTTTCTTTTTGCCGGCAATCTGTGCGACTTTCGAGGATTTTTTCTCCTCTCGTTCAGAATCACTGGACGACGACGTGGAGCTCTCGGACGAGCTCGAAGACGAGTCGTACTCCTCGCTCTCACTTCCGCTCTCGCCTGAATCGCGGCGTCTGCGCACTTTCTTCGACGCTGCTTTACCGCTACTACTGCTGCTGCTTCTGTCTTTCTTGGACTTGCCGCTACTGTCTTTGCTTCTTGGCGCTTTCGCCTTCGCTTTACCGTCCCCACTCGCCTTGGCAGCTTTCTTCGCAGCTTCTTTCTTGTCGCGCTTCTCTTTCTTCCTCTGTGCGTGCGCTGCGGACGAGCTCGTCGATGCCGACGCCGACACCGACGATGACAGACCCGCAGAAGAAGATGCCATCATGTCCTCGTTCATGCCGCGCGCATGGTTCGCGCTCCTGCGCTTCTCCTCGCGCAGCGTCTGCTTGAGCGTGTCCATGGAGATCTCGTTGGTCAACGGCTGGTCCTCTTTCGGCTGGTACGAGCGCATCCAGTCGCGGATGATGAGGTGCTTCTTCGACTCGAACACGAGGTTCTCCAGGTTCGGCACCGACCGCATCGCGCTCAAACTGAACTGGTCTTTCACCGTGTTGTACAGCCCAAGCGACTCGGGCAGCTCCGTGCACAGCGTCACGAGCGCGCGGTCCACGAGCACAGACGATTGCTGGAGACTCATCCTGGCAGTGTGCAGTAGGCAAACAGGAGCCCAGCCACAAGCACAATACTAGTAGTCTCTACCTGTGCGGTGAGTAATGCCAGCAGCAGGTGTCCCTCGTTCTTCTCCCCTCGCTCCTTTGCCGCAGTGAGGAAGCGGATCGCAGCCACTTCCGTCGCGAGCGCCTTGCTTCCTTGCTTCCCTTTCTCTTGCTGCTAATGGGAAATGCCAAAATGCAACCTTAACCAAGCTAAAAGTACCATCAGCAACGCAATATTTACAGCTATCTTCCCCGGCAATTTCACTATGGTCTCTCCTATTTGAACTGTTCTGCGAACCCTGTTCATACATTCAAATAGGAGAGACCATAGTGAAATTGTTGGGGTGAATTAGGTGCGTGACGTACCTAATTCCCCTGTTTTTAGGCATTTCCCAGTGGCATCAATTCTCAGCACTCGTCGGCATTTCCGCAACACAACTGAGTCAAGAGAGCGCTTCAGCTCTCTCGTCCGTTCACACCGCTCTTCTTCTGATCAAGACACCAATCTCGCATCAACAAGACCCTGGTCCTTCCTCATCCTCGCAGATTCGACGAGTCCCCTCAAACACGAGACCATCAACCCCGCTGTTCCCCGAAGGAAGCTACAGCTCGCGTCGACGAGAAAGCGAGACTCTCAGAGCAAGATATGTCGAGCAGAGTCTAGAGCTTGTTCAATATGAGACTTGTGAGAGAGAAACCAAAGAACACTGCGATACTTGCTCCTCTATTCCTCACTCAGCAAATCGTAACTCAGTTCCCCAAACGAAGCAAGATGAAAAGTGACGCAAGTTGAAAATACTTGCGAGATGAATTACGAATGACGCAGGGAAGAGCCTTTAGAAGTATGCAAACTCGACTATGGAAACTAAGATGTATGAACACGCAAAGCGCACTGAGTACCTGAGCTAAGCTCACTGGATCTGGTTGGTTGGTGGACTATCCAATCTCCACTGACCGTTTATGGCGGCGAGCCATCGCATCTGTTGGGGTGGTTGTCAGCAGCAGCACCACCACCAATCGCCGCAACTGTAGGAGCGACCGTGGGAGTCGCGACAGTAACAGCAGGGGTAGCTGTAGGAGCCGCAGCAGACTCTTGCTGTCGTGGAGCGACTTGTGTTTCAGCCTCGCTCGCAACAGCGTCCCCCATGGTCCCAGAGACGTAGGCAGGAGCCCCAGTACCAGCAGCTCCTCCTTGTTGGACGTCCACGTCAAAGCACGATGTGTAGAGAAAGTCAATAAAGTCCTTGGGGCCGCTGTAGTCCGTGCCGTCGGTATAGAACTTCCAGGCCCAGACGAACTGGTGGCGTCCCGGTGCCGCATCCCACGGGATCGTCATGTGGCCCACGCACGGGATGTGATCGCCCGCGCGGTGGGATGGGTTGCCGCTGCGGTCGTACGTCTCGCCGCAGTTGAGGTCGTCAAACGAGTGGTTGGAGCCGTTCACGAGCTTGCTCTCGTCAAACTCGGTCGTGAAGCTCAGCTCGACGTTTGGGAGTCCCGACGAGTAGACCCCGTACTGGGTCGTGCGAGCCCACTTGTCCTTGGAGACGTGGCCGTTTGGTAAGTACCCAAAGTAGATCGTGTCGCCGGGCTTGGCAGTCAACGCCTTGCGCCAGCCACCGTACCCTTGGTCGTGCGAAAACTGGCAGAGCGGGATACCCGGCTGGCTCAACTTCGTGCGCTCGATCTTGTACGTGTTCTTGATGTTGATGTCGGCGTCGCCGCGACCCGCGTAGCCGCGGATGTAGCCCTCGCAGATGCCGTTGCCCTTGCTACCGCCGAACACCCACGCCGAGCTTTTCTCCAAGACGACGCTGTGGTCGTGGTCGAGGCAGTCGAGCCACGTGTGCGCAGACGTGAGTCCCAGGGTGGTAGCGGCGCCGAGGCATGCAATCACCAGAGAGCGCGAAGACGAAGCGAGCATCCTGGTCCAAGCCTTCGCGAGTGTGTGGGAATCTGGAGTGGAGGTAGTGCTTGGGCGGACGGCGATGATATATCCTGCGGGAGGATGATTGGGGAGTGAGTCTTAAGGTCTGAGCGGCTGGTCCATCTTGCTCTTGTTGGTCAAAGTGCAAGGGTACGCAGCCGGAAAAGTGGTTTCCATCGACTCCAAGTGCGAGCATGTCGAGTACTAGATGTGGCGATGAAGCTGAAACTATCTGATCTGATTCCAAAACAAAAAGCTCCCAAATATTTTGACTAGAATCAGATTCAAAGCGGATTGCTAGCTTGTGTCTACATTGAGTGATATCATTTTTCAAAAATAAAAGCCTTTTGTCCGTAAAGAGAAGAGGATTTTCCAAGTTGGGATGCAATCCCTATTTAAAATGGAGTGAGTCATTTTAGTGTAAAGCAATACGCAAAAAGTTTCACTTTAGAGGATTGTTACAGTGCCGGAAATAGGAATAGGTTCAGTGACATTTTTGCTTCTTTTCAGCCAATAATTGGGTTGTTTCAGCTCCAATTTTAACCAATCGTAGAGCATACAAAGACGAATCAAATGGCGCTCTTCATTCACAAATCCGCCGCGCAGAGCTCGAGAAAGAGGAGGAAGGGTGAACAGGTACGGGGAATGGCGATAAGTTCAGCGAGCGCCGGCGCTGCTTATGGCTTGAATATGTAGCATAGCGCGTTCAGAACGGGTTTGCTTAGTAGCTGAATGATACCACTATCTATATGAATGCGTACTGCCGCTAATGTATGTGTTCTCGTGTCTCAAATGCCGTCACCACAGATGGGTCGAGGAAAACGCCTGGACGACTTCGAAAAGGGCGGGATAGTGGCTCTGCGCGCGCAAGGACTGAGCAACAGGGCCATTGCGATGGCCGTCTCGCGTTCCAGCAACGTTGTGAACAATTTCCTGCGCGATCCTGTCGCGTACTCGTCGAGCAAGCCAGCCGGACCTGCGCCTCAGCTCACCGAGCACGATGTCCGCCGGCTCCGACGCACTGCTGCGAAGGGGGAAGAGTCTTCGAAAGAGATCGTCGCCTCCCTCGGACTTCCTGTGAGCGACAGGCGCGTGCGCCAGGTGCTCAACGCGACACCCCACCTCACCTTCACGAAGCGAAAGCACACGCCCAAGCTTGAGAAGCACCACGTCGCCGCCCGGCTGTCTTGGGCGATTG
>JAADVO010000435.1:0-27088 GCA_023335655.1 Globisporangium spiculum | reverse complement strand
TGTCATCTACCTCCACGGTCTGGGCGAGCACTCGCGCCGGTACTTCCACCTGTACGAGCAGCTCTGCGAGCACGGCTTCGGCGCGATCGCCTACGATCTGGTCAGCCACGGTGAGAGCGGCTGGGGCAAGCACAAGATGCGTGCGCACACTGAGAGGTTCCAGCACTTTGTGGACGACACGAACGAGTTCATCGCGTACGTCAAGGAGAACCTGTTTCCAGACATGCTGCCGCCCCAGTTTTGGAGAAGTAGTGAATGCAGCGAGCCCCAAGTGCCATTGATCCTCGCGGGGACGTCGTTCGGGACGCTGGTCGCGATCTACACAGCGCTGTTCGAGAAGCACACATTCGACGGCATGGTTCTCGTGTCGCCGGCCATCTCAGTGGACTGGACGCCCATTCTGCGCGTCCAGGCGTTCTTCGCACGTCCGATGTCTTCAGTGATCCCGAAAACGCGTGTCGTGCCGGCGGTGAAATCCAAGTTTATCTGCAGGGACCCGGCGTTCCTGGACGATTTCGCGAACGACCCACTGACGACCGAAGGGAACCTGAGTATGCGCATGGGAGCACAGCTGCTGAAGGCATGCAACGCGCTGCAGAAGGAGCCTCGGTTTGAGGAACCTGAGAGCGCGTTCTGCGCACTGCCGGTGCTGTTCATGATGGGCTCGGCGGACAAAGTGACGAGCGTGTCGCTCGCCATAGAGTTCTTTGAGAAGATCCAGAACGAGGACAAGCAGCTCAAGGTGTGCGACGGCATGTTCCACGCGCTCTTCGACGACCCGGACAAGGACGACGTGTTTGAAGTTATGCTGCAGTGGCTCGAGGCGCGGTTCCCAGAGCCTCAGCAACAACAGGAAGAGCAAGAGGAGGTTGATCGTAGCAGTACAATCTAGTGTTTTTGCAGGTATGGACGAGTCGACGCCCGAGCTGTGTGATACTAGTACGTTGGTATGAGCAAAAGTGCAACTTGGTTGTTGGATATTGGTTGTACTACAATGAGCAGTACTATATTTAGTACTACTTCTGAATTTACTACTTGTAGCTTCGAGATTTACTCATCTTCCTCATTAGAAGACCCCTACATCTTAAGATTTGTACGCACGGCTGGGAGAGTTTACTCTGCACCTGAGCAAATCCCGGGGATCGAATCCGTGGTAATCTATATCCTGTCAAATATGCTCAAATTCTCGAAAACTCAGTTTTTGGTAATACTATTTTGGCTTCAACTAAAAGAAAGCTGCTGGTCAAATGAAGATGCCTCTGATGTCAGCTCTTTTCGTATCAAGGACTGGGTAATTGTGTTTGCAGGATCAGGACGCCAGCGCGTAGCTCAGACTTGCATGGGTGGGCGCCGAATTGAACAAGCGAGTATGGCCGTCAGTGAGCACTGAGCGTTTACCCTCACATGTGCCCACAAATAACATGCGCCTTTCAGATGCTTATTTGTTAATGAGTTTACAAACCATTGTTTATTTAATCCAAAAAGGCAAACTTCGTGGGTTTCAGTAGTGATCTTTCCTCTCAAAAAAATATATTGTTTATGTGAAATGTGTTTCGTTGGTGAAAAACTACCACCATTTCGGACATTGTTTTGCCACCTGTTTCGAATATCGTTAGCTAGCTCTGCACAGTTTCACCGAGATATTTCAGGACAAATTGCACCATGCATGTGGGCTTGCTTCATGCCTGACCACCGCGAGTAGCAGGTCAGCTTGCAGTGCGAGAGCACCATGGCGTCAAGGCGAACTATGAGCACAGCGCAGCTCTGTTCGATACTCTATACGACTCAGGTCGCAAAGCTCAAGTTGCTACGTAGGGCGTGGGCGAGCCCAAGCAGCTTCAGCCAGAGATCCCGGCCCGGCTCGATGAGGTCAAGCTCAAATGTTGTGTCGAACCAAGATTTGACTCTATTTTCAGTTAATTACAGTTTTAGACAGTCGCCACGCTTCTGGTGATGATGGACGAAAAAAGGAAGGACAAACGTCCCACGCTCAATGAATCTCCAATAATCACTTCGATCGGCTATAATGAGAATCATGTTTTAGGATCCTTCTTTTTCCATTTTTAAACAGGCTAATCAACACCCTTTTTCTTAAAAACAAATTATACATAGGTTTTATGCGCCACAAACCAAACAAATAAATTCAACAATCATGATTTTATGCAATGTTTGACTTCCTCTGCTTCACAACGGACGACGCAAATGAAGACTGTCCATCAGACCTCAGGCCAGCAACCGCACCTGGCAGCCCAGCCCTCCAGCCAGTGTTCATTCCGCCACGCACAGAAGGAGTCCTCGCCAACCACACATAGATGTCGTCGTCGTCTCACTCGCGGCGCACGCGCAGCAGCGTGGACTCGATCCGCGAGAGCGTGCCGAGCTCCTGGCGCTCGGTCAACATGCCGTCGTGGCTGCGCCACAAAGAAGGCACATTCCGCAACGTGCGCGACCAGTCGCTTTCGTATGTGGCACTCTTTCCGACTAAAAAGACCACGCCACTGCGCGGCATTGTTGTGTATCTCCACGGCATGGGCGAACACTCGCGACGGCACTTTCATGTCTACGAGCAGCTCTGTGAACACGGCTTTGGCGCGATCACGTACGATTTATTGGGTCACGGTGAGAGCGACTCGGGAAGACATCAGATGCGCGCGCACGCCGAAAAATTCCAGTATTTTGTCGACGACACGAACGAGTTCATCACGTTCGCCAAGCAGACGATCTTCCCAGAGTTACTGCTCGTACCAGAGAACCAACTACGACACGAGGCAGTGCCGCTGATACTCTGCGGCGTGTCGTACGGCTCGCTCATCGCGCTGCACACTTTACTATCGGAGAAGCACACGTTTGACGGCGTGGTGCTCGTTTCCCCGTCGATTTCGGTGGAATGGACACCGATCTTGCGGCTCCAGGCGCTGTTCGCACGCCCCATGTCCGCGCTGATCCCGAAAGCGCGGATCGTGCCGGCCGTGAAGCCCAACCTGCTGTGCAGGGACCCGGCATACCTCGAGGACTACGACAACGACCTGCTCACGGTCTCGGACCAGTGGACGATGCGCATGGGCGACCAAACGTTGAGAGCATGCACGGCGCTGCAAAAGGAGAGGAGGTTCACGCAGCCCGAAAGCGCGTTCTGCGCGCTGCCAATCCTGTTCATGATGGGCTCGGCGGACAAAGTCGCGAGCCTCCCGATGGCAGTCGAGTTCTTTGAGAAGCTCTGTAACCAGGACAAGCAGTTCCGGGTATTTAGAGGCATGTTCCATACGCTCTTCGACGACCCGGAGAAGGACGAAGTGTTCGACCAGCTGCTCGAATGGCTCGAGGCGCGCTTCCCAGAGGTAGAGCAGCTGCAACAACAGCAGGAGGGCCAACAGCAGGAGGGCGTTAATGCAGTAGGTGAGTGAGTGAATAGAAATGAATGAAATGTTACTGTCAAGTGGACAAAGTAGAATGGTAAAGTGATTGGAACTATTGGTCAGGCAAAGATTTGATAAATGGAGATTAAAAAAATATTTTAAATATCTACAAAGCATTTTTCTTTTTCTAAATAATTAGTTGGTCCCAATTCTATTCTTTTGATTTTATAATGCAGCTTTGAGTGTCCATCTGAGGTGGACACCACTCTTCATTCCATCCCCATAGTGTCCACATCAGCTACCATTTCGGTGTACCCAGTGTCTTGGAATCCACTCCCATTATTCTCACCATCCTCACGCTGCTCTTCTTGCTCGCTTTGCGTCGTCGTCGTCGTGGTCATCATCGTCATCATCTGTAGCTGCTCGGGCTTGTCCCAGCGGGACTCCTGCGTGCGCTTGTTGTAGTAGTACGACGTGCCCTCGGTCGAGATGCACGCGCACCAGTCGGTCGCGCCGGGCGTCGCAGAGCTCGTGTCCACGAGGTTGGCGAGCAACTGCGGCGCCATGTGCACGAACTGCTGCCAGGTCACGTCACCCTTCGCGTCCATCCACTTTGCCTGGCCGAGCAACAACTGGATGTCTTCCGGTGAGAGCCCCAGGTCCACGTGCTCGCGCAGCAGCCGCGAGAACTCACTCGAGCTCAGCACCCCACTGCTGTCCAAGTCTGCGCTTGTGAAGCATGCGATGAGGTACTCTTCGATCCCAGGTGCCAGTCCCACACTTGCTTCAGTAACCTGCTCTGTTGCTGGGTGCACCTGGTCAATGAGGAGGCACTCTTCAGTTTGCTGGCCGCTCTCCTGATACATATGCTGTCGTTGTTGCTGCTCCTGGTCGTCGCCATCCACGAGGTCGCCGATTTGGTTCGCGTGCGTCGCCAGCAAGAGCCGCAGCCGCATGACCTCGTTCCTGGCCGAGATACCGCGTGGCGAGTCCACGTCGCTCGCGTCCAGCGGTCGCTGGCACTCCTCATCGATCACCGCAGCCGTGATGCTCGCAGCCGCACCCATCGCTCTCGTTCTCGCTCGCTCTCTCTCTCTCTTGACTACCGAGTGTGAAGTGAGAAGACAGTCTTGGCTCACGCTTGCAGGAGGGACGATCAGAACTCCTCGCTCGTCTTGATATTCCTGGCGTTGCCAAGTAAAATTAGCCGACCAGAATCAGCATCAGTCCTCCCTCAGCCTTCTCGGTGACCGACCAGCCCACAGGGCGTGGATGTTTGAGAGTGAGTCTTGCTGAGACGAGCCTCAAACAAGGTATCTTGAGTAGGTCTCTTATCCTCAGTCCAAGTGGAACTTGGCATCGCCTGTGGCCTGGCGGTTGCTGCCGAACGAGAGCGCGTTCGAGTGCTTGGCGATGCGTGTGCCGAACTGGATCGCGCGCTTCGCGAGCCCCGTGCAGTTGCGCAGCCCCAGCTGCTTGGCTGCCATCCGCAGCACGAGCTTGTCCCCCTCGCCTCGCTCCTGCGCAAAGTCGCAGATGCACTCGATGGGCAGATTGCGCAGATAACACACCACCTGCTCGTCCAAGAACGGGAATCGCGCTTCCTTGCCGTGGCTCGAGATACACCGATCGTCTCGTCCCAAGTTGCGCTTCCAGATGCGCTCCATATCCATCGCGAGCTCTCTGCGTAGCGCCTGCGCGCCGCCGTTCACGAACGCCGTGCGATGACGTCCATACCCGCCCAGCTGCTCGTCCGCACCAATGCCCACGAGCAGCACACGCGCAGTGGAAATGTATGGCTGGCTTGCGTTGGCATCCTCCGACTCGGCCGTTGTGGTTTGGGGTGCCTGTTGACCTTCTGGCTCAACAGAGTCTGCTGTCTGCGGAGACGGAGTCGCCTTCAGCCGATGCACTCGGCAGTCCAATACAAATGTCCGGCTGTTGTCGTCATCTTGAGTACAGCAATACTGAGAGAGTACTTGAAGCGTCCTGTCGAGCTGGTTGCCGTGGTGTTCGTCTTCCTGACTGGAAACCCCCATGGCGCTCAGGTTCTCCATGCATTTCGCCTTCTCGCTAGCGTGGGTTTCTTTTGAAAGCAGCTTCACGACGCTCTTTTGCACTTTTAAGCAGCAAACGCGACAGATGCCAAACACACAACCGGGTTTCTTCTTGCGCTTGCAGTTGATCACGGGGCAGAGGATGTGGCTACCAGTGGTGGACATTGTATGAGGAGTGTCCACCTCAAAGAGACCGAGCGCTTGGATTGCGTCCTCCAGGCTCAGACCACCATTTGCACCATGGCCACAAGCAGTGCCTCGATTACCCTTCAGAAAGGCATTCAGGTCCTTGAGCTCGACGCCCGACGCCATCGTCGCGTTATATGAACTCACGGCCCCCTGAGCGCGAGCGAGGAACCAGAACGCCGTGCCGATGTTGAAGTCCATGTGCGTGTCGCAGGGCGTCATGAGCTCGTAGATGCCGCGCTGCTGCGCGAGGACATCGTCAAACGGCACGTTCAGTCGCACAAAGTTCCACTTGCGCGTCGGGAACAGCTGCTGGAGCTCGGCGAACGAGATCTCGGCGGCCATGCGATCGGGCGACTGAAAGCGCGATGCCGCGTCAAAGCACACGTTCAGCAAGTCGATCGCTTCATCCTGCGGGGTGTGGGAGTGCGTGAGCGCTCCGAGCACCACCGAGTCGAGGCCGCCCGAGAACAAGACGCCAACACGAGCTGGTTTATCGTCGTTAGACGAGACTGCTAGGGGTGGTGGGTCTGGGATCGTGCGCACACGGACGCCGACGGCGTTGCTGAGCGCCACGAGAAGCCCGTTCGCTGCTTGTTCAAGAAGCTGCGAGGGTTCCAATTGTGGTTGTGAAGATGATGACAGTAACGGCGTCGTTAATGGCAGTCCGCAGTCGTACGCGTCTTGAGGGATTCGTACATTGGGTGTTGCTTCACTGGGATTGCTTGCACTGACGCTCACGAGTGCTGGGTACGGGTGGAATTCTAATGCATAATGCGCCCCACTATCAGCGCCGCCGCCACTCAGACCCAGGACAAAGACGCCATTCGCAGGCACTTCTTCAAACTGGACTCGCTCTCCACTCGTGTCTTTGGATGCGATCGCCACGGAGCTGAGGCACAGACGTGCGAGCTCGTCGCGCTTAACACCAGTAGCAGCTCTTGAAGTTGATACTTTGGTATCAGCATCCGTGTTCACCATTTGGCTGGCAAGTTCGGTGAGCAAGTCGCGCTTCTCGCCAGCGGCATCGGCGCAATGGTAGAGCAGGCTGCGGCGGCCGAAGCGATCATGGCCAAAGTACACCTTCTGCGTGGCTACATGGACCCAGATGAACGCAAACGGACCATGCACGGCATGAAACACGTCGAGGATGCGCTGCTGAATAGTGGCTTCGTCATCATCACCTTGAGCATCTTCTAGAGCTTGTGAGACTCGCAAGAGCTCGTCCGAGAGGTACTTGGTGTCGTTCTCGTGTACGCCAATCTCCTGCAGCGTGCCGCCAAATACCTCGCCGTTCCAGCACAACACGTTGCCGTGTGCGTCCTCTACCGGTTGCGGGAAGAGCGCATCGCCGCGCAAGTGCAGCACTGCAGCGTACACTGTCAGTTGCAGTGGTAGCGGTGATGTGTCGCTGCTGTTGTTGTGTGTCAATGGTACATGGTGTTTCGCGACGTGGTCCGGTCCGCGCCGGTGCAGTTTCTGCACGAGCTCCTGCTCGAACGTGGCTCCAAAGACGGCAGCGCGGGTGGCAAGTGGCAGCGCATCAGCAGTAGCAGAGGGTGTGGCAGCAGCAGCAGTAGTAGTAGCTGTAGATGAGGAGTGATGGCGTAGCGCTTCCAGCACGAGCGCGATGCCGCACATGCTGCTTGTTGCTCACTGATTGACGGTCACTGATCACTGGATGGATGGGATGACAAAATGATGAGCGGGTGATACAAACATTTCGTGAATGTTAAGAGCTTATTTTTCAACCAAACAATGCAATAAATGTTTATAACATGATAGCAGGGTTAAGGTGTGAACTGGACAACTTCAACTTGATCATAATGGAAATGGTTGGCTGTACGTGATCGAAGGAACTGAGGTGGAATGATCGCGGTGCTCCGCAGAGTAAAGCTGTTGTGTGCAGCTGCTTGTAGTGATCCCTCATGGGTCATCAACCTTCACAACACCAAGAACACTCTATCGACTGGGAAGCATCACTTGAGGTTCTCTCAGCAAAAAGAGAGACCGACTTGAATGTCATTTTCAGTGCTCCTTACCAAATTCACTGAGAAAATGACGCGAGAGCGAATGCAGCACAAACCGAACCGTCACCTTTCCCCTTTTTCCTTTCTCTCTGCATGCATTTTGTTTTTCCTTTCTCTCTGCATGCATTTTGTTTTTTCTGCGTTGAAGACCTCAACAGCAGCAGCACATGAGAGAAAGGCAGAGAACAAAATGGCTACATTATAATAATTTGAAGAAGCTTTTGTTCGGTCCTCCGGCTTCACACGCTTCAAGGTAACGCCAAGTCCATTCGTGACGGACAGGACACATCATAATTTCGAAAGGTCAGGTGTCTCGCCCTATACATGCATGCACTCAGCATTATGCAAGGACTCCACCGCCATTGCATGGCACTATTGATCCGAATCTTGCACTCGAATCCACAGACAAATGCGCAGGGTGGACTCACCGCTTACTCACTCGGGCGGGCAGGAGGTGGAAGCATTCCATGACCGCTTTGAGATTCCCAAACTACAGGAGTCATAGCAATGCTGAAATATTCACAACAACAAAGCGGAAACGAAATAAGTAGCTATTGTACCAAGTGCTTAATTCGCCAAAGCCTGCCTACCACGCTACGCTAATGAAATAAAGATCAGTTGATATGTGAGAAGTGTGTGTGTGTGTGCGAGTCTCCATCCACTTCAATCCAACCACGAGTTCCAAAGCTCGTGTTGACACTATAAAAATGGGAATGACCAAGCAATTCATGTCGCTCACGAGACACGTGCGAGTGGGGCTGAGAGGGCCGAGTGCTGCGGCTGCAGCTCAATCTCGAGCGTCTTCTGGCCCTGGCGCGAGAGCTGCGCCGCCTTCTCGAGCTGCAGCTCAAAGTCCAGCTGGCGGTTGCGCAGTTGCTCCACGCTGCGTTTGCGCTTGAGCAGCGGGCGGATCGGGAGCGTCCACAGCGACGGCTTCTTGCTCTTCATGGATGAGCCGCTGTCGTTACGGCGAAGGTGGTTCGAGCGCGAGGCCAGCGACACCGAGATCCTCGACCCGGACGCTGGACGGCTGCTCGCACTGCTGGACGAGGCAGGCGGTGATTCAACCTCTGGTGATACCTCCGCCGAGTTGGAGCGCGATGGCACTCGGATTGCGTTACTGCTAGCAGACGCAGCAGCATTCTCAACGGCCAGGGACGCCGCAGTGCGGTCGCTGAACACGAGGGTGTCGCACATGACACAGATCTTCTGTGGCTTGTGCTTGCCCTGCCATGGGATCGGGCGCTTCACGCCGCTCAGGCACTTCTTACAGCAGCTCTCGCCGCAGTTGCGGCAGTGGTAGCGGATGCGATTCACGCGGAACTTGGATCGGCACGTGAAGCAGTTTGCTCGCTTCTTGAACGCTGGAGACGCCGCCGCTGTTGCTACCGTGGCAGATGAAGACGCAACCACGGCGACTAGATCTTGGGATAGAGGTGATTGTTCGGACGTGGTCTCCGCGAGCAGCTCGTCAATCTGTTGCTGGTGCACTGAAGGATCCTGCGCGCGGCGCTGCTTCTTCTGCAGCTTGCGCAGCTTCCTCATCTTGCGGCGGTTGCGCATGAGCGCCTTGCGACGGCGTCGCTCCTCTCGCCGTCTGGTGGTCGCATGCTGCCTCTTGAGCTTCTTGACACGCTTGCGCTCTTGCTTCTCGCGCTTCTCCACGACCTTCCGCGCCTGCTTCTCGCGGTTCTCGACTTCTTTTTGCTCGGCCTTCTCGCGGTCGCGCAACGCCTTCTCCTGCTTCTTCCACTCCTTCTCCTCGCGCTTGACGCGCTTCTGCTCGTCCTTCACGGCCTTGCGCGCCTCGGCGTCGTGCGCCTTTTGCTGCTTCTTGAGCTCCTGCAGCCGTGCCTTCTCCGCCTTCTGCTGCTGCTTGAGCTCCGCCTCGCGCGCTTTCTCTTCCTCGCTCTTCTTCTTGCCGAACGAGAAGAGCTTCATGGTGATTGTGCTCTCAGTTCAGGAGCTCAGTAGAGAATGAGAGCGTGGCAACAACTCGCGCACACACAAACGCAAGATCTTGTTCGCTTCCCTTGCTTGCTTGGGTGGGATCTGGCGTGTCGGACGAGCGGATCTGTGCTGTTGTGCGTGCGTCTGGTGGCGTGCGTCCGCCAGGAGAGCAATTGGTGAATGAGCGAGCAAAGCAAGACGCCCAGCTGCCCAAACTTGCGCGGAAGGCAAGCCAAGCCATGCAAACCATGCAAACCAAGCGAACGAGCGGTTCAGAGCAAGCAGGCACCGTCTGGAGTCAGGGGCTGTTGGCGCAACTGTTCTTTGTATTTGTGGTGGGCGGCACCTTCCCAGACAAATCATCGCAAACTGTCCTTGACGTCCCCCTCTCGCTCGCATGCACTTGGCTTCAGTATGGATTTCGCGTCGACTTGATGGGGAGGAAATGGAACATTAGGCAAAATGGTAGGCTACAGTATTGACGTGCGGATCCCTTTCGCTCACGCTTCCACCCTCTCTCAGAAAAGATGGTTTAGACTTGCGTTCAGTATATGACCAGTTTTTAGTCAGAAAAGCGATCAAGTGTGCGAGGGTGCTGCTTCAACCTATGATCTGCCCAGAGGGTATGTATTTACAGCGGATCTGGGTTGACCTGTTTCTTGTGTCGATGAAGGTTTTAACTCCATCGGTTTGAAAAGGGTATTTTAAATGAGAGAAAGTAGAACAGACTTCGGCTTTCACCTGAGAAACTGCGCGTTTTATGGACACGTTCCACCCCGATCAAAGTGCACTTGTTTTACACCAAGTGCGGCTCGTGGCACCGGCAAGAATACAACCAAATGTATCATCGGATTTTGGTGACAGTTCGCACCACAAGGTGCACACACACGTAATCTTTCATCGCATCGAATGTGAGATTGAGTACAACGGGCGATAATGCAATGAGCGATAATGGTCGAGCTACATGCGCTTTTAAAGCGCACCCGATTGATGTAAGACTCTGCAACAAGGTGTTTGTACAGAAAATACACAATACACAGCCATCTATACCCGGTACTGCGGGGTGCTATTGTGAGCATTATAAAAAACTGTGTCACGAGCTGCTGTAGTGATACCTCTTGAAACGACCACCACCTGCTCGTGAGAGGTGCGGGATCTAGGAACCTTCGCAAAAGTATTTACAAAAGTGGTCAGTGAGTGCGTGAGGCTGCTCGCCAATCAACCACCTGCCAGCTCGGCATGCATCATCGATCCATCTTCCTCGATCATCAGCAAGCAAGCAAACACGCATGCAGCCATTTTGTTGGCTCTCTTGCTCAGATTGCCTCGTCACTACTGCTGTGATATGCGGTTTGGCGTTTGGCATCATGGCTCCCCCAATCTCCCTCTCTCTCTCAATCCAACGCACATACTGCATGCTTGTTTGTCTGTAAGCATAACAAGAAGCGAGTCCCATCATCTTGCGACGAACATTGATTGATTGATTGATATTTTTTTAGGGATGCTCGACCTGAGCCAACAACAAAAGCAACCGACGCAAACAAAATTTGGGATGCGTCAAGCGTCAACATGCAACATCCAAACGGACGTCCGTTTCGCTTTTCTGGCGTCCATTTGTCTCAACAAACTGAAAAAGCGGTTCCTGAAAAACAGCTCGGAAAAAAGCTCAGGAAAAAGCCTGAGAAAAAGCTTGGGGAAAACGAGTGGTGGCGGTGGGCCCAAGAGAGAAAACGCGCTCCATTTTTCATATTTTCTTGAAGCGCGGCTATTGCTTCCGATATATCATATCTAAGAAAACGGACTTGCGCAGTCAACACTCCAGCATGATGCGTTCTGACAGAGCGCACGCAATGTCTTCGCTCAAGAAAGTTTGTGCGCATTGCAATCGTCGTTGTGTACGCTTTGGTAGTGTATACAAGTCGAATGAGCGCGCATGCACGCAACAAGCATAGAGTGTCGATTGGTCTCTCCCATTGCTTGTTGCCTTGCGTGCTGGGGTTGCACTTTTTGCTGCAGCAAATTCCCAACAAGCTACGGTAGCAAACAACAATCCACTTGAGTCGATGTGGACAAGGAAGGCAGCTGCAGATTGTGTAGCTTCAGGAAATCTGACAAGCCCGCTCTCTCTATGATAACAAAAATGCAGGTGTCTTCGAATGAACAAAGTGGAGAGTCAATTTTGCCTGGTGGTGGTGGTGGTGGTGGTCCACAGATTCATGCGCGAGATTCCCAAGTGAATCGTTGTCTGTATCAGTCAGTCAGTATCAATTGAACATGCGGGACAACAACAATTGCTTCCTTCGCTTCCTACCCTTTCGAAATTCTGCTCTGCCGTCAAGAAGATGCCCGTCACAAGTGGCCAGTCATCATCACCACGAATGAATCCATCAATCCATCTTTTTAGTCCTTTCCAGTATAAGTAGACATATTACTGGAAAGGACTAAAAAGATGGATTGACAGCGGGATAGAATCTTTTGCAATAGTAAATGTAGCCATTCCATTCTCTCACTTGTTATCGCTCGCGAAGAGAAATGCAACACGCGTTCAGAACATCTTGTCTTGCTGTTGAAGTGTGCTGAGGAAGAGAGAAGACATGTCAGAGAGAGGTGATGGAGAAGACACACTTGCAGTCTACATTCGCGTCTCTTTTCTCTTTCGCGTCAAGCCTTTCAATCAATCGCTATGAATCGGGGGTTGAAGGTGATCTTCGATGCCTTCGCCATGCGTGCATCTCCTTGCAGATTCAACAAGCAGCTACGGGAATAGAGAGTTGATGCTGCGTGCGTTACGAAGCTTACCAAAGGCTCTGCCATGGAGCACCTGCAGCAGCTGCCCATGAACTCGCAGCTCGGTCGATCGCGCACAACCAGCCAAATCAGTTATGGTCAAGTTGAAGTTGTCAAATCAAATCGAGTGCATCTATCTATGTTGCACCCTAGCACCAAAGAAAAGTGTTTATACAAAATGCATACTTTGACATTCATGGACATACTCGCCAAGCGATTGGCGAACAAAATGCTCTACTGACTACAGTAGCGTTCATAGATAGAGATGTAACACATTTGGTTACCAAAATGGACACCAGCCGATGTAGCACTGGCAGAGGTTCTCGTGCGACGCGGCCTGGTTGATCAGCCGCTGCACCTGCGCGCTCACGCCCAGTGGCTCCTTCTCACCTTCAAAGTCCCGACCCGTGAGCTTCGCCTGCACACGCCGGATGACGGCGACAGCCTTCTCGTTCAGCGCTTCGCGAGGCGCGCCGGTGCCTTCGGGGCCAAGCGCATTCACCAGCTCGCGCTCGCGGTGGCTTCGGTTCGTGTGCAGGTTGTCCGATTTCGACTGCGACTGCGCCACTTGCGCTGGTGGCTTTCCTGCGGCAGCGGCAGAGGCGCCGCTTGGAGGGATCTGCTGGCTGATCGAGTTCCTACGGGCCTTCGCGCGCACCACTCCAGCGCCAGTAGCAGCGGACGAGGATGGCGGTGGGGGCGGAGGCTTTCCTTGTTGGCCACCAACAGCAGTGGCATGTCCGTTCGCCACAACCGAATTTGACGGTTGCGCGCCTGACGTCGCTGCTGCTGCCGCCGCTACTGCGCGTGCTGCCTCGATCCGCGTCTGCATGAAGCTGCGGCTGAGACTTCCTTGACCCACGTTCGAAACGCTCGCTGCGAGACTCGAGATCGCTTCGTGGAGATTCGTGTTCGCGTAGTCAATGCGCTCTACCTTCTCGTCGTCGTCAGCGTACTCTTCTGCGATCGCCGCGCCGTTCCGAGGCAGCGACGACGGGATGCGACGTGAGAACGCGATTGACTTGCTGATGCTCATCGGCCGGGAGCCCGCGACCGACGTCGACGGACGCGGAGGCAGCCGCGAAGGAATCGCGCTGGGTCGTGATACAGAGGACGCGGTGGAAACAGAGCCAACGATCCCCCTCGGTCTCGCTGGGACAGAAGATGGAATCACACTGGTGCGCATCGCCACTTGGGCTGCTGCCGCTGGTGGCGGTGGCGGCTGTTGCTGCTGTTCTTCGAGCTCCGCTGCTTCTTTTTCTTTAAAAGCAGCTTCATCCTCATCATCCTCTTCACCTTCTTCATCATCATAGTATTCATCATCGCCTTCGCCTTCTTCGTCTTCGTCGTTATACGCTCCGCTACCGTCTGTTTCAACACCCGAGTCCTCTTCTTCGTCGTCGTCATCACGGACGTCTGAGTTGCTCGACTCGTGCTCAAAATCGCCCTCGTCTTCTTCTACTTCCACTGGGACAGAGGCAGGAACAAGTGGAGGTGGAGCCGCGGACTGTACAGCAGGCTGGGATGTTGTTTCCTCAGCTCGCTTGACTGCTACTGGTGGTGCAGGGGCAAGTGCTGCCGCTGCTTGTGGCGGTGGAGGTGGTGGCAAATGCGTCGGTTGTGGCGCCACTACTGGTGGCGGTGGTGATGGTTGTTGTGCCTTCGCATGCGGTCGCTCCATTGGATCGATCTGCGCATTCGACATCGACGGCTCTGGAATCGAAATGCTCTCGCTGCGCGGATGAGCTGCTTCACGACGCTCTCCATCTTGCTGCTGTTGAATCTGCTGCTGCTGTTGCTGTTGGTACGCTTGACGTGTCATAGCTCCACCATTCACCGAACTCGCCATCGATGATCTCGGCACCATCGACGAGCCGCCAGCTTTGCTTGGTGACACATTCGTCGGAGCGAGAAGACGCCAGCCGATGAGCGGGTCGTCCACAAACGCCTCCAGCATCGCCATCAAACTGTGCTGGTTCTCTCGTAAGACTTGCATCACGCTCTCGCACGAGTACCGGAAGTTCCCTTCGATGCCGCTCACCTCCATCGCGTTCGTCAGCATGCGCGTCAGCCGGAAAGGGATCTTCTCTGGGTATTTCTCGCGATCCATCGCGACTTCAAAGCAGTCGCCGAAATCGATGTGCACGATCGTTCCGGTGAAGCGATGCAGCATGAGATTGGATGGATGGCGATCGCCGAGACCGAGGATGTAGCCAACCATCGACATGACGGCGAGCGAGCGCGTGTAATTGGTTCGACGATCCAACCACACTTCCGAGTTCTCCGACTTCAGCCACAACACCTTGTACAGATCTTGGCCCGCAGTGTTCTCCAGCGCGTACTCAAACACTTCCACCTTTTGCAGCAGCGTTAGGGCGTCGTAGTCTGGCGCCATCTGTAGCATCAGGCGATGCTCAATATTCAGCAGAATCTTGCGCGCCTCACGGTAGTCTCGGATCAGCTGGTGCAGTGTATCACAGTGCGGTACCCATCCGACAATACCTGCATTGTGCGAGAGCGGAATGACGGGATACCGGTGGATCTTCAGGTCTTTCTTCGACGTGGTGCGGTCGTTGATTAGTAGCGCATTTACGAGCCCAAACAACTGAGTGACTCGCTCATCTTGACGGAGGTCTTCGTGGCCCTTCAGCAAGAACATGTACTCCAATCCATTCGAGCCGATCATCGTGATACGACGAGGGCGTTGCTTGGATGTGATCACCAGCACTGTCGGCAAGAAGCTTCCAATCTTCACGATCGAGTGTCCCGCGCGGTACGTTCCCGGCACTGCTAGCTGCAAGTTTCTTGCTTTCAAAAGACTTGGTGACACGTACTGCAGCTCAAGAGTCGTGAGCTGCGGCAGCTGCTTGTTGATTCGGCGGAACACGTGGTAGTACAGATCCCACGCACGATTGAGGTCTGACTCGTTGTTGCGGTTGTTGAGAAAGCGCTGCAGCCACTCGTGTGCTTCCCGTAAATCGCGACCGAACGCCTGCTGAAAGCCAACTTCTCGCATCGTCTGCGGACCATTGTCCATCATCTGGTGCAGCGGCTGGAGGACAGCAACCATGCCATCTACGTCACGCTCGCCGAAGTACAGTCGAGATGCCTCTTCTAGTCCTTCATGCCACATCTCGTGCCACAAGATTGCCACGCGAATCAGCTCGTGACTGACCATGAGAGCTTCGCCTACCAGATCCTCGTACTTTTCGCACATCTTCTTCATAATCTCTTGAGCTGCTTGCTGACGCACTTTCAGCGGCGATTTCAGCGCGACCGAAAGCGGATAGATCAGTGCGTGAGGGTGCTGAGAGCCCACTGCGCATAACAGTTTACGCAACTGTGTCTGAATCTGGGCATACGGCGTATGAATGCGGGCAATCAGCTGCGGGATCACGATTAACCAAGTTTCAATGCTCACGGACTTGAAGCCTTGGTCGAGCGCGTTTATCACATCTGTGCGATTTCCGTGAGCAAACCACAGCGTGAGGACTCGTAAAATATCCTGCTGCACATTCGCTGCCCATCGACTTCGGCCAAGCGCAATAGATCTGAAGAAGCCGTGAATCGCTGGCGCGATGTACGGACCAATTCCGCCTGCGCCTGGATGAAGTTGAGATGTTGTCCCTCCATGAGTTGGCATTGACAACGCGGACGACGAAGTGTGTTGGCTGTAGTGCTCAACCACGTGGAAGTTCATCAACGCCCACGCATGCCATGCCTTGTAGCTTCGAGGTTCCAATTCGGTGCACAGTTTCAGAGAGGCAAGCACGTTCGGAATTGATACTCTCTCCAACTGCTGCTCGTGGAACTCGAGTTGCCACTCAGCCATCTTCAGATGACATTTCACCAGCAGCTCCTCCTCTCCATTCGACCCAACCAGGTTGCCAAACGACGACGCCGCGCTTCCCATTCCTGGGTATCCATTTCCGTTGCCAGAATGTCCGTGGAACTGCCCTGGCATTCCTCGGTGGTGACGCGTCGATATCTTGGAAACCAAGTGATGAAGCTCTGTGAGCGCTTTTCTCTTGTCATCAACTGCCCACAAATGCTTCAAGTACGCAAACGCAACTCGGTGGTGCTCTTTCTCACCATAGCCGAACGGGATCGAGCTTGAAGAAAGTGATCCAGAAGACGATACTGACAGCATGTCAGACAACGCGCCGCCGCCATTCAACGTTCCGGAGATGTTCACACCAAGCGAGTTGGTGAAAACCTTCAGCGACAACGACAAGTTTCCGGATTGACGACAGAGGCTAGCAAACTGCAGCCACGTATCAATGTCATCTCGAGGAGAGATGATCAATGAGCGCACCGCTAGAATTTGCTGCCACACTTCAACAACGCGCTTGCACCCACTCAGTCGAGCATGCCACATGCGAACCATATGCCGCTTGTACCTCGCTGCCTCTTCACTCTTCGCAACGTTCATTCTCAGCTTCTTGTAAGTGATGATTTCCTCCAGCTCACTAAGTTGCTGAAGCGTCACCATACTTCGGTATGCTCGGCTGTAGGACTCGCCAACAAGAGCTCCGAGCTTCGTGTCTAGAGTCTTCCGTGTTTCATCAATCAAAGTCGCAGCTTGGTCGAATTTGCCGTGGTGCACAGCAAGAACTGACCGATACAGGCTCGTCTGAGTGTCAGCTTCTTCTGACCCGGACGCCACAGAAAGAGTAGTTGCTGGCGTACAGTCGGAGATGTACTGGTTCATGTTGTCCCATTGAGAAAGACACCAGCTGGCTCGAGCACCCAGCATCGCCACTTTCTTCAGAGCATTATCCTCACGGTCCTCCATGGTATGGGATAAGGCTGCAGGCGCACCGCCACTCGACCCCGAGAAACTGCTTGCGCGCTGAATACTCGACTGCATTCCGCTATTACTGGAGGACGAATTTGCTCTTGTCAGCAATCTCGATGCGCTTGATGTCACACGGCGTTGAGGCTGCTCTATTGGCTGGGTATGCAGATACTTCCACACTTTATCCGCAAGCGCCGCGAGCTCTTCCCACTCTCCTAATGCTTCTAGGCATCTCATCTTTCCGATGCAAACTTGAACATCAAGCGAGTTTGCACTTCCTTTCTGAGAATCGTGAGCAACCATCTTCTGGTCGTAGAGAGCCAACGCAGCTTGCCAATCTTGGAGCTTTTCGAACCAGGTTTCTTTCACCTGAATGACACTCTTGTGGTGCTGCTGCGCGTATTTCAGGATACCGACTGCTGCTTCAGGTTGACCCAACTGGTTGTTGATTGATATCAGCGCTTCTATGCACGTGCTCGGGGAAGTGTGGAACTCGAGCTCCTTGTAGTGCAGCGCTTTCGCATACGCGTGGCATTTTTGAGCGAGCTCGCCAAGTTCGCGAATATCAATCGGAAGCGCTTCCACATCGTGCTCCATGAACTCAGCCAGATTCAGCAGCGTCTGTAGGATTTCAGCGGGGATCGTGTCGCTCTGAAATGCTGTCTCAAGTGCGCGCACGAGATAATCTTGATACTGCTCGTATAATTCATTCCAGCACGACACGAACGCTGGGTTGAAAAGTGCTCGTGCGAGGGGGTTGTATGCTTGGGCAAGCGCACAGCACGATCGCAATGCTGCAGAAGGAGACTCACGGAGCAGCTCAATCGAGAAGCGCCGCATCCACTCCAGCCAGTCTTCTTTTGTACTACGCTGCGATGCTTCCCACGCTCGCCGAAGATTTTGCTGGTTTACATGAAGTCGCATGTTTGACGACGGGGCGGATGCAAGAGCAGTACCCCCAGCTCCAGATCCCCCAGTTGCAGCTTGAACTTCCAAAAAGATTGCTTTCACGCTGCTGTTCAAAAATGCTGGATCGTCCAGCAAGCTGATAGAGACGCTCTGACCCCGACGAAGCGCATCCAATGCTTGGTATACCAGCTGCGTGATCTCTTCGGTCGACGATTCATGCTGGGACGGCAGCGAGCCAATGATTTGGAGTACCAGCGGCTCGAAGTTCAGGATCTCCTGCTGCAACTGATATGCCATCGCGCACAATGCGTACAACATCACTTCGGAAAACTTGGTCGCTTCGGCTCTTGTCGCGGCGACTGCAGGGGTATTCGCAGCTCCATTACTGAATCCGCCTGGATTGTTGCCTCCTGAGGTGGACCCAGCGGCTCGACTGAAAAAGTGGGATCCTTTCGCTGAGATTTGCTTCGCGACACGAGCAAATGGCTGGAGAATTCTTGCCCCCGCGTAGTGCTCGAACTTCGAGACAATGCATATTCTCGAAAACGCGTAGATCGCCATGACCTTCACGTCCAGAGGTGTTTCGCCATTCTCCATCAGTCGAGCGAGTGCAGGAACAAGGAGGTACACGTAGTCTTCGACAGCATCCCGGAAAACGATCAGCGACTGCACGACCTGAACTTGGACTGCTGCAACTACTCCACCGTTGCCTCCTTTGCCTCCAAGTTTCTTCATTCCATCAAGACTGCTGATTCCTCCAGCTCCAGGATCGAATCCACTGAGGAACAGTCCACTTTCACCGCTTACCATTCCACGACTAGATCCCCCAGAACCGGACTGGTTGTGCAGTAAATGGTCATTCGAGATGTGGTGAGCACCTCCATGCGCGATTCCAGGACCACTGATTCCGCTGGGGGAGTCCATATGTGGAGAGCTCGAGAGAGCGGCGTTGGTGCCACTTCCAATCGCGTTGATTCCACCCATACCTCCGGCGCCGCCCCCATGGTCACTTCCGTCAGCGTGTTGCAGACCTCCGATGTCAAACACTTCTGGATGAGGCTGCAAAACTTCCAAAATCTTTGGCAATAGCTTTGGGAAGTACTCCGCGCGGAATTCTTGTGGAGCTGCCTGAGCAATCTTTTCCATAAGCCGAATGATCTGGGGTAGGTGAGAGTTCCAGAAGCGGAGCGCAAGAGCCATAATCGGCGGAAAGAACGGCTTCATGTGCCCATTCACGATGGAGATCAAGTTCGTGAGCTGCAAAAACAACGACTCCCGTAGCCGTGGCTCACATCTCGCCAATACCCGCAGAAAAGGAGGCAGGATATACTTGAGGAACGGCACGCATTGGGTGGAGAGACTCTTGAAGATGAACATGATCGCTTGAATCACACCATGGTGGTGCATACTCAGCGAAGGTTCTTTCAAAATTCGAAGCAACGCGTGGATAGCAACGGTCGGGAAATATGCTTCAGAAGACGGAGACAGTTCAGTCGGGTCCAGCTCCATCTCGTTGTCCAGCAACGTGCTCTCAAAATCAAACTTGTCGTCGCCATACACGCTCATCACGGCTGAACTCTTCTTCCTCATCGAAGCAGACGCGGCCGAAGCTGATCCGGTGGACTGGCTGACCGACATTGCATACGAACCAGGCTCGTTGGACGCGATTACAGCTCTGTTGCTCCCGCTGTCTGGTCGTCGGGTTCCGATCGGTGCTGCTGTAAACAGTTGCAGCTCAATTTGTTGTTTCTCATCAAGCACTTCGCCCGTGTTCTTCATGTTGAAGCTTGAAAAGTCGATCGTCACGCCTAGCGCTTTCAAGTCCAAGTCCAATTTGGGGTAGTTGTACTGGGGCTGGGATCCTTCATTGACAACTTCAATTCTTGATGGTTCAGCTGCAGCCCGTTCACTGCTCTCTTTCGCACCGCCTGATTTACTCGTAGAAGCAGCCTCATTTGCCTCTTGCAAAGATGCTCGGGAGATGCATAGCTTGTACTTGTACGGATCCAACGCACCCAGTATACCGATGGTCTTCATTGCCTCGCGTCGCAGCTGCCACGGCGAAGATGCGGTATGCTGGAGCAAACTCAGCAAAATCTCCAAGAGCTTCGGAGACGCCAAGTACGGGCGAATCACACTTCCGGTGCTTCCAGCCAATTGCCCCAGCGTTTGTAGTGCGATTTGTCGCTTCTCAATCGACGAATGGTCTTGCAATGTGCTGATGATGAGCGGGAACAGGTAGTGCTCGTAGGCTGATATCTGGTTTTGCGACACCAGAGCGAGCTCTCCAATAGTTGTCAACACTGCACTTGCGAGTGTCGAGTTGCCCTGGACCAGCTTCGGAAGCAATACTTGCAAAACTCGAACAATGTACGGATCAATGAGGTGCTGTGCGCCACGAATCAAATAGCCTAATAGCCGAGTGCTTTCCTCTTTCATCCTCATGTCCGACGTATGCTCGAGCTCAGTGAGCAGCTGAATCAGCACGCGTCGCAGCGACGGCATCACAAAAGCAGGATTCCGCGGTGCAAGTCGCTCCAGCAGCTGCATGGATTTCTCGCGGATTTCGGCATTTTCATCGTTCAGGAAGGTAAATACCATCGTCAAGTGCGCCTCTTGGCTCATCAGCTCGTCAAACCTTTCATCAAGGGAATCGACGACACTCTTCCGCACGAGGGGCTCCATATCCGAAATCCCAACTTGCAAGAGTTGCGTAAGCACTTGGTCGATGACTCTCCCACTTGGTCCTCGCTTTGTGACGTGACTCCAGCCACTTTGCACCGAAGATGGCATCAGCAGAGACGACGGTGACGAACCCATCCCGTTGACAACGAATGCACTGGATGACATGCCAGTTCGAGTCGCACCAATCGCTTGACTCCCAGACGGTAAAAGCAACTTGCTACACGTGATCACAGCTTGCTTCCGAATGCGAGGGTCCAAGTTCTTCAGGTATAGAGCCACGCAATCCCGAACGAAGGGAAGGAGACAAAAGTTGCCGCTGAAGTCAAAACAGCTGAGGGTTCTCAGTGACAACAGGATGATGTCGATCTCGTCTCCTGTCTCTCCCTTGATCAACAGCGCTGGCGAATGGTGAGCGACGCCACCGGACGATGGCGGAGCAGCGCCACCAAAAGCTGAGCTCGACATGTTTTCTTCATCCACACTCAGCGACAGCGATGAGGTCAGACCAGCTGATCCAGCTAGCACCAACGATCCGCGCTTCATTGACGAAAACAGAGCTTGAACTGCAGACTGCTTCACTGGCGTAGATGACTTTTCCGAATGAGCTGGGTCTCCATTGTCGCTGCCGTGAAAGCCGTCACCAGCATCGCTACTGCTGACAACCGAAAACGTTGACCCTTGAGAGAATGGGACACCACGCAGGATGATCGAAATCTCATTCAGCAATCGCTCCTGCACGATGGGCAACGCGTTCGGGATACTGGCAACGATCTCCGTGAGGGCGTCAATCAGCTCGTCTGTAAGGCCGCCTTGCATCATGATCTCCAGGAGCTCATCGAAAAGGTATTTCTCGAATTTTGCACCCAATGCCCGCGACAGATTCGCCACACACGTAAGCGTCTCGATGCAAAACAGCTTGTTCTTGGACTTCTTCTTGCGAGTATGAGTCGCGAGTCCTTCTTTCACCAACTTGACGATCGGAGGCAGTTGTGGCATGATCTGCTCGCCAACTGCAAGCGCTAATCTTCCCAGTGCCAAAAAGGCAATGCCACGCTCTGATGCCGAGGTGTTCGTGGTGATGCGCTTCATCAAGTGCGTTAGCGAGATGTTCAGGTAGTGACGCACGAACGCATCCGAGCAGAATTCCGCGAGTTGAGGCAGCAGCACGCACACCGTGCGATTCACAAGCTTATCCTTTGCATCCTTGTAAAGCAGAACGGTGTCACAGACTTCGCGGAAACGAGGTACCATGAATCCACCAGTGTTTTGAAGCAGCTCTCCGATGACTAGCAGCGACCCATGCACACATTCCCAAGAAGTTGGCACCGCATTTGCACTCAATGGTGATGCTGTAATCGTGAGCGACGAGGAAATCTGGCTGCCATTCGTTGCTCCAGCTCCAATCCCGGTTCTTCCCACGTTCAGACCCTCAAACACTTGATCATAGACTTTGCAGTACCACTGCACCCTGTGACGAGTTTGTCTGCGCGCGATCAGCTGCAGACACGCACTCAGCGCTTCAGTTGCAGCCTCTCGAATCTCAACGCGGGCGTCACGGATCGCTCCCCAAATGGACTGGAAAAATGTCGTCAGGTTGACGTGAAACAGCGTCGGCGCTGACCGGGCAAGCTCTCGCAACACAAAGCACGCTGCAAGTCGTCGCTGGCTGAAAATTGCTTCCTGTCGCTCTCCTTGCAGCCACTCAAACGCGCGTTTCACTTCAAAGTCGACAAACGCGGCCACAAGCGTCCCGCTCACGCCGCTCGTTTTATTCGACGACGCGAGGTGACCTAATGCAGTCGACGCTGCGATCAACGCCGCGCGTGACGTGTTCTGCTGGGTGAAGAAGTTGCGCAAGTAGTTCGCATACCGGATCACCTGGTCTTCATTCGAGATGTCGATCAGCATGTCAATCGCGACGAGTCCGCCCAGCTGATCCTGCTCATTCGACGACTGCAACAGCACGTACAGCTGCGGGGTCAATTGCTGCAGCACTTTCGTGAATGTCTCGGACGTCAGCTGCCTCGAGAGCGTCGCGACAAACGTGTACAGTTCCTTTGCATACTGCTGGCGCGCGACGGCATCTTTCGTTTTCAGACGCTTCACCAGCCGGTTCAGGATGTTCTCCACGTGCTCGCGCTCTTTGTACGCCATGGCGGCTTCAAATCTACACGCAACGCTTGCTTACACGCCGGCGTCTGTAATTCCTTTTTGAGATGCGAGCGTTGCGCTTTCTTGGGCTTCTCTTTCTCCGGTCTTCAACGATGCAAAACGCAGAATGACGGTCAGGGAAACACTGGCGCACGCGCGGAATGGAATGGAATGGTGTGCTCTATCTGCTTGGTGTGCTTTCTTCCAACCGAAATCGCACCAGCAAGTGGCACGAGTCGACGCGTTACTGACTGCAGAGTACTCGCAGCGGCGTCCACGCGCGTGCAGCAGAAGCGAAGGTCGGTTTCGCACTGCGTGAAGAAAGGGAGAGAACGGTGGCGCGCACTGATGCCTTCCTCCTTTCTTTGCTTCTTGAAGCTTTGCTGTTGCGATAGCGGCGACCAAAAAGCGAGAAAAGAAAGCGAGAGAAAGGAAAGCGAATGCGGGTGTTTTAGACAGGTCGGACTCAATAAACAAAGAGTGTTTCTAACTGTAAGGTCGAGTGAGTGACAGTGCCTCCCTGAGGGGTGCTATTTTGAGTGGTACAGTACTACTGCAAGCTCCTGGATTACTGGTTCCCACGCATTCGGTTCTGACAGGGTCAATCAAGATGGAAGCTGAAGTGGCCAAAAAATGGAGCTTGGACAGACTGATGATTGATATCCATGGAGTAAGTGATGTAACAGAGCAGCATGTGAATGATAAATGCATCACTCAGGCTCTTCTCCGAAAGACCGAAGTGTAAGCGGATTGCCAAGTCACTGGCATGAGGGTTCTTTCCAAGTCATTGCAACCAGGAGAGCTTGTCTGATTATTTGTAAGTGATCATGTGACGGAGCTGATCCTGCTATCCATGTGCACGCCTGCAACATGAGATCAAATGTTGCACATATCCCTTCGCTCACATCCTTTGAGGACCTCTTTGCAACGGAAGAAGCTCAGACAAGCTCGAGCAATAGAAGCAGCAACAGAACGACACGAAGGAGGAAGGAAGGTGTTTGTTGGTTGTTGTTTCAGACAACGAAAAGTGGAGGCTTTTCATTTGCTATAACGGGAAGAAGTGATTCGGAAACCTAGAAAATAAGAACGATCTAAGCAGACTTCTTCTTGAGCTTCTCGAGAAGGACCTTCTTGACGATCTTCTGCTCTTCGATCAAGAAAGCGCGAACGATTCTCTGGCGAACGCAGCCAGCGCAGCGGGAGCCGCCGTACGCGCGGGACACAGTGCGGTGGGTCTTGCTCACGTTCTTGTACTCCTTTGGAGACAAGTGCTTGATCTGAAGGTGATGAAAAAAAGAATTATAGGAGTTAGATACTTGTCGGCTATCATAGCATGATAGGCATCACTGTGGCTGGTCACTTACTCCCTTGAGCGACTGCTTGCAGTCACCGCACTTTGGGCCAGCAGCACGCTTCTTGCGGTACTGGGCGACCAAGACACCACCTGCAGATCATCGACGATAAAAGGAAGCGCACATGTTGTCAGTGGCTGTGTTCAATAGTGCATTGGTACGTGTTGTTGCAGCGACAGCGACGAGAGAGAGAGGAGAGAAGAGCTAGCGGCGATCGACACTGCGCGTTGACGGTGACGATGGATCATGCTCGTTGGCTTCCTTGGACTGACTGATTGACTGGTAGACGCAATGTCTCGGTGGTTCACAGGTTTGCTTGGACTGCATGCCGCATTCGATTTGGTCTCTCCACTCCATGGACAAGCTTTACGTCGCTTTGTTCGTTCACCTCTTGGACGCAACCTCTGTGCATGTTGTGTGATGTTTTCGACAATCATGACTACGTCGTTGCTAGTAGCTCGATATGCCACCATGCTGCTGCTCTCCTGTCTGCTGACGCCCTAATACGGTTACACTCGAACTGTCATATCACGTCTGTACGATACAGCACCATCGTTTCGCCTGTCATCTCCACTCTCGCTTGGCTGTTCGCGTTACTGCTTCTCGCATTATCGTTCGCACCCGCATGCTGGCGTCACTCGATCGATCACTCCTCACACCGTTTCTCTTGCTCTCACTCTCTCTCTTTCTCGCGTTGCCTCATCACTGCTGTGCAAACATAATAAGCATGGGGGTAACGTACCAGGGGTCTTCACGGCCTTGATGCCATTGGACTTGGTGGCGTACGAGTGTCTGCGGCGGTAAGTCACACGAACGTTCTTGACCATTGTTCTCTGTTTTCTTCTCCCGTTCTGATGCTAAAACGAATGAATTCCAGCGTCCGCGCGATAGCCGCCGCGAGCTTCAAAGCGCAAAGCGCTGGCGGGGAGGCCCAACGCCAATCGTTTGGAGGGGCCTCCACAACTCGATGCAGTAACCTGCAACAGTTAATACTTACGCGTAAAAACGCTTTTTTACGCGTAAATAATGCCAAGGCATTTACAGCACAAAAGTGACACATTAGTAAGATGAGAAAAAAATAGTCACTCATACCGCTATAAGAAATCACTACAGAAAATGCACATAAAACAATTTCTTCCATTTATCGGGTTAGGGTGTTTGTTTGACCATGTACATACAGTGTATTGAGCACATCAAACAAGTAGTTCAGCTTGTCACATTCAAGCAACCTTAGCATAAGTAAAATATAGAGTGTTGGTCAATGTAGCCATCTTTGGAAGAGCAACGCGCAACACTCCAGGTAATCCCAATTGCAAAGCAAATGTATGGAGTGCCATTGACTACTGGTATCACGAAAGACGATGGTGATATTGCCAATCTACGCTTTCCCAACGACCCTACATCCATACAAAAAGACCGCCAAGGTACTAATTTCTACTTTACGTCCTTGGTCTCCTTCATTCTAAAACGAAGACTCACGAGTTTATTAGATATTGTAATCACTATTGTAAAGTAGGGTGGAGGAGCCGCCATCTCGTTAAGTTTTGGCTGTTGGAGCTGTGCAGGAAGTATGGAATCCCTGCAGGCACAAAACCATCCATGCCTTCGTCTAGGCAGATTGCGATCTCGTCTTGAGACGCTTGATCCAAATGGCTCACCAGCTCCTGGTGTTGATCCACGAGCCACCGGATGACATTGAAGTGCTTGTTCGCGATCACAGCCTCACGGCCGGATTTGCTAATGAGGACCGAGGCATCCTTAAACGCCGAGTCGATCCACTTGAGCACGTGTACGTGCCCATTTTCAGCTGCGGCATCGACGAGTTTTTGTAAATGTGCTTGGCGGTTGTTGTCGAGAAGAGTCTTCGGCCAGCGCTTGCTAATGATCCACTTCAGGATCTCTGTGTGCCCATTCGTTGCAGCGTTAGTGCTCAATGCTGCCCACAGTGGTGCGCTCAGCTTGTCCTTGATATCCTTCGCTGTTGTTGTTCTTGTTGCTTTTGCATCTGCGGTTGGATTGATAGCACTAAGAGAAGATGATGAAAGGCTCTCGAGTTTCGTGGCGCCCCATCGCAGGAGCTTCAGGTGGCCGTGGCAGCATGCAGTGCGCATCACAGTCTCGCAGGCGTGCACTCGGTATCGCTCATTCACGCCCTCCATCTTTGCAAAGCAAAACTCCAACAAGCCGACAAGCTGGAACTTGGTCGCCCACTCCACAACACTCGCGTCCAGGTACTCGGTGGAGCTGGTCTTGAAGAACCACTGCACCATGTCCCCAGCTTTCGTGAACGTCAGAAGCGCACGAAAAGTCTGCTTCGTGTACACCTCGGGGTGCCCAGCGAGTGCGAGGCTCCGGAGAGCGTGCAGTTCTCCCCGCTGTGCGCTCAGGATGGGGCTCGAGTCGACGTTCAGCAGGAACTCGGAGCAGTACTTCAAGACAAGTCGAGCGTATTTCGAAAGCCACGATGGACACTCTTTCGTGTGCAGGTCCCACGTGAACATCCGTTTTGTGACCGGCTGGTTGATGGTCTTCTCGCCCGCTACTTCTTTCATGTTTGCAAAGAGCGCCCCGAAATCTTTATCCGAGGGCAAAAAGCTAGGTCGTCCGAGCTCATGCTTTAGCAGCCACTCCAGCAACTCGAAGTTATAACTTCGCGCGGCAGCAAATAGCTCGGCTGGACCGACACGGTCGTTTGATCTGCCAAGATTGTGCAGCCACTTCACGAGCTCCAGGTCCCCTGCTATTGCAGCGCTTGCCAACGCCTTGGGCGACCACAGACCCAGATCCTCAACAAGCCACTGGGTCATTGCACTATTCCCACTCTTCG
>JAADVO010000434.1:0-27195 GCA_023335655.1 Globisporangium spiculum | reverse complement strand
CGACCTGGTGGCCCAGCGCAGCGTTCAGGTCCCAGACGATGACGATGGCGCCGAGGCTCGCGAACTTGAGGGACATGAGGCGTCCGATTCCCATGGCGCCTCCCGTGACAAGCACCACCTGACCCTTGACGGACTTCTGCGGCAGAAGGAACTCAAACATGGCTGCTACTCGTCTCGTGGGGCTCTTCAACCTGTGCGCTTGGGCTCGTTTTCGGAAGTGAGACCAGCAATCCGGCCATCGGTTCGGAAAGACAAGACAGGCGACCGATGAGGCGAGTGTCGCTTGAAGCAGAGAGTGGGGGATGGGAAGATAGAAGCATTCTAAGGCGGGTTCGATAGTCTGTTGTCCATTGTCTGCGCATAAGGACGCGAGTGAAGCATTGAGACTTGAGCCGTGGTGTCCTTGAGTCAAGGACACGAAGATTCGAGTCTTATTGCATGGTGTCGTCCTTCTAATGAACCGTTCTGGCGTAGCGAAAAGCGCTCAACTTCTGGTGGTGACTGCAGTACTCTGGAAGATACCTCTCAGCTCGATGGAGTGATTCGCGAGCCAGCTTCGGAACACATTCGGGACACATTTCACCCAAATTCGTACTTCTCGCATACCTCTATTTTGTTTTTCATGCACCAATGGACCCAAGATCTCCATCTGCTCATCTGTTCACGTCGCTCTCCCTCAGAGTACGACCCGCATCACTTGCGCTTCTTCTTGGCGTTCACCGACTTCTCTCGGAAAAACTTGATGAACGCGATCGTGCCGGCGAACTCCTTCATCAGCGCGTCGAAACTGGCCTCAAACGCCGCAAAGTCGCCCACGTCGCTCTCCGCGATCTCGTGCAGGAGCTTCGCGACCTGGATCTGAATGCGGCGCGCGCACACGAACTCCGAGGCCCGCGCCGTGAAATCGAGGATCTCGACCAACGATCCGCGGTTGTACGTGTCCATGGCACGGTGCAGATTCGGCGACATTTGCGTCTCGCAGAGCTCGACAAACCCGTCCAGCATCTCGCCCACGGCCGCCTTGTTCTGCGAGTAGATGTCCATCACGACCTTGGTGTCGATCGGCGCGATGAGCTCCATCTCCTGCTCGGACGGGAACAGGCGAATGCGCTGCACCGGGTCGGGCGCCTCCTGGTCGATCGGATGCCCAAACACGTCGAAGCCCTCGCCAGGGTACTCGATCGGGCATGTGCGCGGATCGAACGTGAAGTTTGGTTGGCCGAGCTCCTGCGCGAGCTGCTCCACGCGTGAGTACGGCTTGCGGCCACCGCCTTGATGCGCTGACCCATTGTTGAACAGCTCCGCGTGGAGCTTCTGGAAGTGGCCGCCAATCCCATGCTGCTCAGCGGAGGCGATGTGTGACTGAGCGAGCAGCCCGACGTGTTTGAAGCGGTCGCGAAAGTGCGTCGCGACCGGAGAGAGCCCCATGCGCGCGTGCTCCTCGGCGACCAGCGCCTCTTGCGTCGTTCGCTCCTTGAACTTGATGATGTCGAGCATGTGCTCGTCCTGCAAGGAGAAGAGCTTGAGAATGCGGTCGCGCTCTTCGTTCTGCTGCTGTTGCTGTGAGACCGCAGCCCCGTCTCGCACTCTGCTCTTTCGTCGCAAGAGCTGTAAAGCAGGTGGAGATCCGTTGTCACCACTATTACCATCAGAATCGCTCAACGGAATGCTGCTTTCGGAGGCGCCGTTAGCCATGTGATCACCGATAGCACTGCTACAACTTGGCTCGATTCCCAAGTAGCTTCCTGAGCTATCAGCAGTATTCACGTTCTGAAGGCTTCGAACGGTACTGCACTTGGTGTTACTGCCAGAACCGCTTTTCAATGAGCTGCACTGGTTGTTGAGTCGACCCGCCGCCTCCAACTCGCTCTCGCTCTTGATCGCGTGCATCACGCTCTGGATTTGACTGCAGAGGTTGTAGCCAATGGTCGATGACTGGCAGAGTGCGCAGACGTGCTTCTCTGACTCGGTCGCAGTGGTTGAGGCTGCGCTCGGGAGACTCTGTACTCTGTGGCTCCCGCTAGACTCGTATTGTACTTTTGAGGGGATCTCGCTCTTCACGGTAGCTTTCTGAGTAGTAGCTGCTGCTGTCGCTGCCAACTGGAGCGATCGTGCTGAAGTCGCCTCATTCATTACTTGTTGGCTGTTGAAATCCGTTGGGAACTCAATGTCACCCTCACCAGCGACCAGTGTCCTGTTCATCGCCTCCGCCTTGTTCGTCAAATGACCTGCTAGGCGGTCCAAGCGTCGGTCCTGGCGCTCTATGTGCCTCTCGTCGCACTCGAGCGTGGAAACTGCGATCTTCGTGCGCAGCTGGCTCGTGAACCCACTCCCGCCGTTCAAATCGGGGGCGTAGGACTTGGTCTGCCCCGCGCGCATCTTCTTGGACTGCTTGAGCTGCATCTTGGCTCGGAAGAGCAAGCGTTCCATCTGTTGCTGGGCGAGCGAGAGCCCCGAGCCTCCGTTGGTCGAGTCCAGCAGACGTATCCGCCACGCTGCTCGCCTTTCGATCAGGTATTCGCCGTCTTTGATGTCTTTCACTGATGACGATGGCGGCAATTGCCTCAACACAGCGACGCCGGCATCCGAGTCGGCCCCCAGATAGAACCAGTCTTGCTCAAGGTAGATCTCGTCGTTGTTGTACACAAAGTTCTGCAGGAATACGATTTGTCAGCTTCGGTAGCAAACAAGCACAGATGCACATCCACACAAAGTGCGAAAGCGATGACGTACATCTCGGTGTCGTCGAGGACCCATGAGCGCCGAGCGAATGATCCACTTGCCCAGCATCTTGGAGCCTTTGTTGCGCACGCGAGACTGGATCTCATCCGCCTGGGTGTCTCCATCTTCTCGGCTCTAAAAGACGCAGCGTAATGTCAACATTAGCAGGCTGATAGCTGAGTTAGTGGTGTGTTGCCATTGAACATCTAACCTTTGGAAGATACGCCTTGACGGGGACCGGATGACCCACCACTGCCGGCGCTTGGATGTTGTTTCGGATCGAGTCGTCGTTCGTCAGCGCGAGCGCCTTGAGTTGCGGCGCCTCGCGCACTTTGGCGCCAAGCACGCCGCCCTGCTCCCAGGAAACGTCGCCCGTGCCGATGCTCAGCTGGAGCCACACGGCATCTCCGTAGCAGATCGTGTTGGCGCTGCGCACGTCCGTGAGGTCGATCAGCGTGAAGATCGCACGGTCGCGACAGCCTTTGATCTGCGGTATCTGCAGCTTCTCGAGCGACTGCACGCGCACCTGTCCGTCGGGGCTGCCGACCATCATCAGATGGCCGTTGAAGAGCTCGAATGCGACGCTACAGCCGTAGTAAAGCTTGGACTGCTGTGAGTTGAAGTCGTTACGCAGTTTATCCGCGTCGGACAGCGAGGCTCCTGGTGGTGGCGCTATTGCTACTGCTGTTAGTGTGGACGTACCAGATGGAGTGGCTGTTGTTACTGGACCTGAGGGCTGGGCTTGCGGCTGAGTACCTTGAGGATTGAGAAACCCCCCATTTCCATTGGCAGACTTCGCTTCTCCACCTCCGCTGGTTAGAACTGGCGTTGCTGCTGCTCCCCCTCCACCAAGAGCAGCTGCTGGAAGGATGTAGGGTACGGACGCTGAGGTTCCTAGAGCCTGGATGCGCTTGATGATCTCACTGGAATTGAAGCCTGAGCCTGAAGGATTGCTCTTCCTCGCGTTCGGCGACAAATTCGAACCCGGACCTCCTGCACCAGAGTACACATTCCTCCTGGTGGTAGAATTCAGACCAACATTGACGCTTCCAATGTTCTTCACGCCTCCAGTAGTGTCTCCCCCTGGATTTGAGAACGATGGATGAAGATCTGGCAAGCTGCTCACGCTCTTCATGCCGCTTTTGCTGGTTCGCTTGTATCGATTCCCTTGGTTCTGAACGAGAGCTTTCGAGTACTTCCGCTTCGGTAGCTCCTCGTACCCATCGGCAGCGCCGTCATTAGGTCTTCCGTACTGTCCAGCGTGCCAATTCTGCCTTTCGTCTCGATATCCCCGTCGACTATCACCATCATCGTCTTCTTCTTCTTCGTCATCGTCCTCCGCGAAGTCCAACGACGCCCTTCGCAACTGATCTCCGGATGACGCGGACTCGCGCAGTTTCGCCAGCGGCGTCAGACGCTCCTGCACGGCCTCCACGTACTGCCAGACGTTCGACGTGCGGCCGAACGCCCGCGGGCGGCGCGTTGGCATGGCTTCAGACTGCAAAAAGGGAGATTGCACCATCACGGGCACGATAGTCCGGCACCACTTTGACGCTCTGCGTAATAATGGGAGAGGTAAAGGAAATGTCGAGATAGCCTCGAAACGCGCTCGGTCTAAAAACAAATCCCCAAGTTGTAGTTCTTCGCACTTTTGAAGGGAAAATTCGCGAATTCTTGTTCACGCCAATGTCCATCCATGTCGAATGGATGCATACGTAGCAATAGCTGGAAAACAGCTTCACGATACAGGGTACACATGAATCATCGTCGCCACGAAGCGTTCGAGTGTGGCTGCCCGCCTGCCAATGCGTATCAAAGCCAGTGGGTATGCGACTGACAGTGCCTGGTTTCAGTCGCGGCGATCAGCAGACGCGTCCGTCTGTCTGGTCGTGGGGTGATCTTGAAACGACGCTATCGCTTTTGCACCCTCTCATTCTTCAGTGCAACAACAAGAGCATCTCTGGACAGAAACATGGACATCTTGGAGGATTTGGAGCCAATCCGGCGCCATATTCGGTACATTCGTTCGCCTCTCGTTGTTGCTTGCTTGCCCTTTCGTCACTTGCGACTCCCACGAGCTTGCACTTACTTATTCGCTATGCTGCTAGCGATATCTGTGCTCACGACCAAGCGCGCTGGGAGTCCACGTGGAAAGTACGGAATCCCTCTCATGCTTGCCCTGATGTTCGCTTCCTGTTTGTTTACCCTCCCTGATCCATCGAATCGCAGGCTGTGCTCGACAATTCCGAGACGACGCGCCGCGGCTTCATCCTCCCGGACTTGTTCGTCCAGACCTTGGAGGAAAACAGCGTGTTCCTGCCCAGGAAGTCAGCTCGCGCGCTCGTCGAGCAGTTCCAGGCTCTGAATGGCGGGGTCCAGATCGCCAAGTTTCTCAGATGGGTCGAGTTGTCGCGACCAACCGATCATATTGACCCCGAGCTTGTGTTCGCGCGCCTGCCGCAGCCGTATCGCCGCATCTTGAAGATTCTTGAGAAGGACATCCTCGATGCCTCGTGGGAGCTGATCAAGCAGCAGAGTGCGCGCTTCAAGGCTGAGGCCGCTGCAGCATTAGCGGCCACAGCGCGATTGACACGCTACAACAGCAGTTTCGATCCATCCGCTGGCGACCTGGACGACTACGAGGCAGCCAAAAAGCGATGCTGCAACAGCTTCGTGCGAAAAACCTTTGGGGACTCGCTGGTTGTCGCTTGTATCTCTCAGCATCCAAGTTTACCGATGACGCTGGTGGCGCTAGAAGACAACTGTGGTGGCGATAACGAGCTTGAACGCAATAGGGTTGTACTGCAGTTGTTTAACACGTCGATACACGAGATGATCGCTGAGCACGCGCTTCCAGTGAATCAAAGTGGAGATCCGCCGTCAGATTCTCCAGCCACTGAACCTTGGACGAGGTATGAAGTGACTCACGTGACACCAATTCGAGTTTGTTCAGCGGTACAAGAAGGCACCATCGCCGCTGCTGCTGCAACGTGCACTTTTGGAGTCCAACTGACGGAATCGACGACAACGCCAGCGAATGGAGACCAGCCGGAGAGTACGACTCGCGTGACCTCAATCGCCATTTACCAGCTCAGTGGGATCAGCATTTTCGATCAGTCTGGTGGCACGATTTCTGTTGGTCAACCGCTTTCGTTCCAGCTGGTCGCTGCCGGGAAGTTAGAAAGCGTGGCATGGATGGAGCTGTCCACAGACGGTCGATACCTGGCGCTCTCGTGCGCTCCTGGCAGTATCACTGTTCATAAAATCCCCAGTGAGACTGCTGCGGACCCTGCCAGCTCCACTGAAGAAACAGGTAATGTACTCGACCTCAACTCTTCTCCGGTGTTCATGAGGATCGAAAACGACGCCACGCTTCTGGGAAACAATTGCTCCGCATCGCGAGCGCACTTCATGGTGAAGCCTTCAACCACTCTGCGTTCTTCACAGAGCTGCTGCTGCTTCCAACTTGTCGAAGCGTATGCGATCGTTGTCTGCCACGAGACCAAAGTGATCAAGTACCTCCTTCGAAGCTCCGGTCCAAGCGGTGTACCTGCGGTGCCAAGAGCATCATGGAGCCATCTCGCAGCGATCACATCCTCTGGTGTTGACTCAACGACCCAGTATCTCGTCGCCGGACTTGCAAACGGCTCGGTCGTTATCTGGGACACGCTGGAAGAGATTGATCACGCCTACTTGTCTCCTTGCGCAGTCGAGACTTTGCCTTCTTCTTCTTCCATCAAGAACGACCCAAGTGTTGACGCTGTTCTAACGTATCGTGACAAGTACGCCGTGGCGTTCTCGGCAGCGACCCAGCAGGTACGATTCTTCGATATCAGGAACCAGATCATGCCGCAGCTTCTCCGAGTCGTAACCGCACCGACGCCGAGTACGCATCAACAAAAAGGTGTCAAAATCGTCGCTTTGGTGGAAACAACCAGCATCCTTGATATCCCAGTTGCGATGGTTGGGTGCTCGAACGGCTCGCTGGTGCTGTACGATTTGCGGAACGCTGAGGCAATTGGAAGTATCCGATGCCGGTCTTTGATGAATACCACGTTGAAAGATCCAAGCCACTCGCAGTCCATCCTGGCGTCTCAGCACGGAATTGCTGTCGCCCAAGCTTCATCGCTTGATTTCTACGATTGGCGCCAGCTTCTCCTTGCGAGTTTCCCGTCGTTTGATCAGATTCTGCAGCAGCGAAATCTCGCACAGGTACGGATGATCGCATGATCGCTGACACAATTGCACCGACGCTCGCTCATCCAACATACTCTCTGTGTATGTGTCAGGATCCCGTCAACACCAAGCGACTGTTTCTCTCCAGCATTGCGAGTCCGCTGATCGCGCCACTAGTTTCGCTTTCGGAATTCGCGGGCGGCTCGATTGACCGAATGCTGCGCCGCACAGCAGGATTGCCGACCACTAGCTCGCCAACTCAAACTGCAGCAGTGTCTTCAAGTAATACGCTTGCAGACCAGCGTCAGTCGAGCAAAGCAAGAGTAGAAGGACTCGCCTCGAGCAATTCCTGCGCCAGCATCAGCCATCAGAGAAGATTCTCCCCAGGTAGCGGCGCTCCCGACGACGACACCTCCGAACAGCTCCCTGATCTTCCTGAGATCCCACTTCAGCCGTCCAAGCAAAGCGTCGACGTGCGCTTTGGTCAGTACTGCCAGGACCTCGGCGCTACAATCACGAAAGAAAGAGAAACTAAAATGCACCGACGAAGGAAAGAGCTGATCAAGGCACTAACAACTGGAGCGTGGTGAATCCCGATAACCCATCTCATAAATTCAATACATGTAAGCCCTTACATCCACTGATTTCTTCGTTCACTCTTTGAGCGGGAACTCGAACGCGCTTTGCCCGAGTCTCCAGCACTTGGAAGCTTTCAACGGACGCTTGGGCACTTTGCGATACTGGAACGTAGCGCTCAACGATGCGAAGAGCGCTGCCTCCGACGTCTTCCGTCGCTTGCTCCCGACTCGGACAGCAGTATCTTCGTCCTCTGCAACCAGCTGCTCAACGACCTCCTGTTCACTATCTTGCTTCTCGATTAACCCCTTCTGCGCCAAATGACTGACAGCAGCTGTGACGAGCGACAGCGAGAGGCCCACCTCGGAATCCGCCGTACCCTTCAGCTCTCTGCCGTTCACGGTCCGTAGCAACTCAGCCACGGTGCTACTGCGACGAAGATCCATCGCATCGAGAACCAACGTCGCGACTTGTTCCACTGACGGCTGGTCTGGTGCACCGAACTGAAGTTTGTCACTTGCTGACGAATTATCCGCAACGTCCGCAACTGGTGCTTGCTTGGAGCTGTCGTTTTCTGCTGCTGCTGAATTCGAATTCTCGCCTTTCTGCTTGTTCACATTCATTATGGAGTCGGGAGACACGTACATGCTGCTGTCCTTGTACTGGTCATCTCTCTGATACGTTCTTCCTCCGTGCTCGAACGTCAGAGTTGACGACTCTGACGTGTACGTTTTGCGCAGTTGTCCCGTACTCGCGTACAAAAGCTCCGTGTAACTGAGTTTGCTTCTCTTGGACCGCATCCCGCCTGCACCACTTCCGCCATTGCCACCGACTTGGCCAGGCATCGGATACCAGTTCTGAGAGCTTGGGAGAGGCGAGGCACCTACTGGTTCCTGATCCACTTCCTCGGGAATCGAGCAGCTAGCGCGAACAGGGTCCCAGTGGTTCATGGAGCAGTACCACTTATCTGGAAGCGTCGACGATTTGATGTGCTGCGGTAGTTTCCGCCACTTGTTGCACTTCTCGCATTGTGCCCACTCCAGCACCGTCTTCTTGATCCCGTCCGGCTTCACTTTTCGTCCTTTTCCTCCGCCGATCGCGTTGTTCGAGATGCCCATCGGGTTGTGCGAGCCAGTGTGTGCGGAGCTCCCGGGTGCTCCTCCATTTGAGTTACCAGGCTCTCCGTTTACAAACGAAACAACACTGGTAGTCGCGTTCGAATTGACACCAGCTGGACCACTATCTGGACCACTATTCTTCGCGTTAACTTGAGAAGTAGCCGGCGTAGCCGCACCTTTTGGAGCTTTCGCTGGTTTAGAAGGTTTGGCAGAAATGTCCAAGCTTCCTCCTCCGACTGTCTCTGATCCAAGTGATGCTGGATTCGTCGCGGTAGGAGTGGATACAGATGCTTCGCTGGTGGGTTTGAGTTTTTTGCTTGGTCTGCTCCCAGAAGAGGAGGATGAACCGCCCTTCTTCGAGCGAGACTTCATCAAAAACGTGTCGACCTCAGGGGGATTTGGCGCAGTGCACTTTGCAATCTCTGGAGACCAGGTGTTTAGATGGCAGTACCAAACTGCTGGGAGCAAGTTGAAATCGATCGACGAAGGAACAACGCGCCACTTGCCGCACTGAGCACTCTCGCACTGCACCCATTTCACTTCTCGATACTTCTCCTTCAGCTTCAGTTTCAGCTTTCGCTTCTTCGCTTGCTTCTCTTGTTTCTTTGTGAGCTTGCTCTTTTCGTCAATAGTAAGGGGTGTGGCCCCTTCGACCTCAGACGACGCTTTTTTGCTTGTCTGGCTCCCAGACCCAGACGATGGCGACGATGCACCGCCATCCGACATCGCTCCTGCTGCTGCTTCCTGGTCGCCAGATTGTGGCTTCGCCTTGATCTTCGACTTGCTACTTCTCTTATGCGCGCTGCTTTTCGGCTTCTTTGACGTGGCGTTAACGACTTCTTCGGCAACAGCACACGAAGCATACACCGAGTCCCACGTGTTCATCTTGCAGTACCAACGTTCAGGCATCGAGTTCAAATCGATGGCTTTGGGGACAGTGCGCCACTTTTTACAGCTGTCGCACTGCACCCATTTTGCTTCGTCTTTCTCTTCAGGGGCCACTCCATCCTCGCCACCAACAGCCTGCTGCCCAATTTGTGGTTCATCGCGCGATGAGTCCAAAGTGTGTTCGGTTGAGCTTTTCGTTTTCTTCTTCTTCTTCTTCTTGCTCGGTCTCGAGGAGCTCGTCATTTTGCCTTTCGAATCATCTGCTATGTCACCACGAGGAGTTCCGGTTCCCCCAGTGGATGTACGACGTCTCAACGTTGGAGTCGAAGACCCACCCGGACCTTCATCGTCGCCTTCTTCGCCTTCACTGATGCCACCATGTTCTACTGCATTCTGCTCTTGAGTACCCCCAGGAGAGTTCAGTCCCCTCTTTTGAGCGGGCGAATCTGGAATCTGCAGCGAAAGATCGCAGTAAAGATGCTGCTTCTTTTTGCTGCTTTTGCGATCGGATACTTCGTTGAACTCCCGTTTCAGATCTTTATCGCCTAGTGATGATGAGTCTTCTTTACGTGGCTTCCGTTCTGATGTCGACGCTTTCTCTCCGCTTGACTGACTATTGCTAGCATAGCCGCTGGCACTGCGACTCGACTCTTCTTCAAGGGCGGAAGCGTTGATCATTGATGCAGGTGGGAGTTGCGACATGGACGAGTTTTTAGTCGCATCTGAATGAACAGGTGGAGCTGGAAGTGGGGAGGCGATATCCTGCGTCATGCTCACATGATCTTGCTGAATTGGCAGTGACGGTCTATCGGGAGAACGGTCAGGTGATTTGATCCGTCTGATTGGACTTTCAGTGCGTTCCTCAACTTCAAACCTCATACTTTTTGGCTTTGGAAGTGTGATCGGGCTGTTATCGAGGCTTTCCACGTCGTCATCACTTTGGCCGAGTGCCTCCACGAGTCGCGCTTTGATCTTTTTGTTCGTAGTCGCCGGGCTCTCGAAAAGCGACGAGGATGTGGCTGGTGATACTACTTCTGGAAACGGGACATTCAACGCGGGCAGGTTGTATGGCCCTTCTCGCTTCACATTAATTTCAGCATGAGATGTGTTCTCTTCGTCGTCATCATCGTCATCACTGTCGGTTCTGCTAGCTTTCTTCGTCCCCGTCGATTCGTCCTCTTCGTCGTCATCCTCGTGTCCTCTCTCCTTCGAATCTCTCTTCTTTGCTTTCTTGCGTTTCTTCTTCTTCTTCTTCTTCTCGCGCTTTGCGCTTTTCGATACTTTCTTTGAGCTGCTACTCACAGCACCCGATGCTTCGCTCTTGATGTCATCTCCACTCTTGTCATCTTGCGATTGATGGTCGATTGATCTCTGCGTGTCAAGAGTTCGTACTTTCTCGACGTCCCCACGTTCTATCTTCAATGGTTTGAGCTCTTTTGATGTCTTCCTGTCCTTCACCGCTGCATCCGTCGGAGGGTGACTTAACGGCGAAACAACTAGCGCAGAGACAGTGTTCTGACTAATGCTGCTGGAGCGCTCGTGCTTTGGGCAAATGATACGCTTACCAGGAAAGTTCTGCACGCAGTTCTTCGGGAGACAGCTCGTGTGGTACGCCACAGGACATCGCATGCATCGAACAGATTCCTTCTTCGCTCCTGACTGTTCACACGCAGCACACGTGTGAAGCTGCACATATCACACACAAGCTTTTGTTAGGTAATACTATTGAAATATCGAGACGAGTAGGCATTCAAGTCCTGATAAACTTACCGGACAAATAAAGTTGGATCCTGCAATACGCGCCAGCGGCAGCTTCGAAATACAGTCGCTGTGGTAAAACTTCCCGCACGACAGCGCTCGGCATTTCCGAACTGGACGCAGACCCTCCGCGTTCGCAACAGATGGCTGTGCTGCCGTGACGGCGCCTCCAGCGCCACCAACCGACGACGCGTCCGGGTTCACTGAAACGCCGAGCCGCTTGCAGTGGAAGCACATATGCGTACTGCTCGTACAGCTTGGACACTTCCACAAGTCTCGTGTCTGCGGCGTGTTCTCAAGACCAAGACACTTGAGGTGGAACGCTGATACACACGGTCCTGTGCACAGGTACAAATCGCCTTCTTGCTCGCACACTAGACAGATCAGGTCGCTCTGCGCACATACACATTCCATATAAACACAATCCACACATGAGTACTCGACCGTTACAATCCTCCTCTCCACTATTGCTTACTCCTCCCACAGCGGTGTCTCTTCTTACCTTGGCGCTCGCACGTTCCTGTGTTTTCGTGGCGATCTTGCTCGCCGAGGCGGCGCTGTCGCCGGCTGCTTGTCGATCAGTTTCCTGCTGCAGCAACTGCGCCTGCAACTGCTTGCGGTGCTTCTGGTTGAGCGGCTTGGAGATCAGCACCGTGTCGGAGCTCGAGCTGGAGCCCGAGCTGCTGTACGAGCTGTCGTCGTGCTCGCTCTTCTTCTTCTTCTCCATCGCGTCGGCTGCTTGCTGCGTCAGCACTTCAAGAGCAGCACCAGCACCAGCAGTGGGTCGGTCACACACGTCGGCACTCGCTATCAGTACACGCACACGCTGCTTCCCCACTCACACACAGAGACGTCGATACAGTATCCACGGAGCTCGCCTTCCTGCCGCGCAGCTTCGTCCTGTGGCCTTTCTCTTCGTTTGCAAGCAAGCCCGCACTCACGCAAAACACAAAAAAACACAAACCCCGCCCGTTGGCATCACATAAAAGTTTACTGTCACTAAGCGTCACTCTCTCGAGGATTCACTGCAACCTTTTTATTGTGTCCTGTGCAGTAGCGTGTAGAGACATGATTGGATGGGAAACGAAAATTATGGCCAACCAGAACTCGCAATGCGAGAACCAGTCGTTTGCCAATGCCAAGGGGTTTCGCAATTGCAGGCGGTTTCTTTCGGAGTTCAGCGTGCTCACGCTCTGGAGCAGGCATTCGGCATTTCGCAGCAGCAGCAGGAGCATCATCTGCGTCCTCTCCAGTCCGTCCGCTCATGCATCTATCCGTCCAGTCAACTGTGCAGCCTCCGACCAGCCTCTCGCCGTTGCTGGTAACAGCAGTGGCAACATGCGCGCGTGTCGGTAGCAGCATCGTCAGTCGTCATCAGCATTAACAGTCCAGTCCAGCTGGTCAGTCCGTGTGCATGTGAACCAAACGGGAGTCTTCTTGCCTCCTTTGCCACTCAAGGAGCTATTGCTACTGTGCTTCATTGGGTCTTCCATTATGGGAGGCAGATAGTAGGTCCCTCGGTGAATGTTGGGTCCATCAGCCCGACGCGAAGTTCCTGAGAGTGACTAGAAGAGCTGGGCACTTTGGGGGTCAGAACGTGCTTCACGTCCACGCCTTTGAAGAATCAGCATTTCTACATATCATCACGTCAGAATGCGTATTTGTATGAGTTTGAGTGTGTATGCGATTGAGTGTCTGTATGTCTTTGCATCTTGCACATTTTTTTCTTACGAGAGCGCAATGACGAAATGATATTCGATGATCATTGAAATGATGACAGAAACAATCATCCTCCTACTCATACGGAGCGCCTCACATCAAACAGCGTCGCATTGCATGTTGCAAGTTTGAAACGACAAACCCCGATGATCAACAGTTATTAGCTCTAACTGAAACTATCGAAAACTCATGTTGATACCATAATATATGCTGAGGGGTCTTTGCCAGACAATCCGTCCTTGTTGATTTTTTTCCTTCTCGTCCATTGTCCATAGTCTGGCTGGATGTTGAGTGCCGTTATCATGATCTGAACGACTGTTTTGTGGAGACTACACTGAGGGGAATGAGGAAAATAGAGCACTTCTGGATGGGATATCTGCCGGCTGAGCTTTCTTTTGCCTCGAGTAGAATTGCCGGTAGATAACGAGACGCTCTTCGCATTCGGATAGTAGGCTGCACGATGATAATGACAATTGACTGGCCGTTCATTGTTTTTTTATGGTGTGTTTGCTCATTCCTGGACGCCAAACATGTGTGATGGTGCTCTATTCATTCTTGCTCTCCTCAGCGCCACCGCTATCGCCGTTAGAACCGTTGTAGATGCGGTTGTAGCGGCGTCGAAGCTCCTCGCGACGGCGTTCTGCTTCCGTCTGCGGTGCTGGAGGCACACGACTTTCAACAGGGGTCTCTTGCGCCTGTGTCTGAGCAGGAGTTTCTGTTTTGCCTCCATTGTCAGTAGCAGCAGCTGCTGTTGGAGCAGTGGCCTTTTCTTCGAGATCATCTCCTTCACTGGCTTGCTGCGCGCTTGGCGGCTGAGAAACAGGAGGAATCGAAACGGCTGGAGATGGTGCACTAGACTGAGGTGCGCTTCCTGCAGGCTGCACTAAGGGTGCTGGCTGTTGAGCTTGGGCTGCATGTGGCGGTGGAACGTGGAAGCCTTGACCTGTTGCTGCCTGCAGCATCACAAGTTGGGCGTGGAGGTGCTCGATTTGGCGCTGGATGGTCTCTGGATCCATCATCGCAGGTGGGTGACCACCTGCCCCAGGTTGCGAAAGGTACTGCATACCAAACGGATACCCGAATGGCATGCCGTATCCAAATGGCGCTCCCATTCCCGGAAACATAAACGGCGACATGTACGGAGGATACGCTGCAGCAAATGGGTGAAGTGCTCCTCCTGGCAAGCCAGGATGAGCTGGGACGGCACCGTGAGCTCCTGGTGGCATAGTGGTCGCTGGAGCAGCAGCTCCATGAGCTCCTGGTAGCGTAGTGGTGGTTGGAGCATGTGCGTTCGCATGTGGAGCAGGAATCGCTCCAGGAGCAGCAGCACCTGGCAGCCCTGCATTTCCAAAGTGGAAGGGCATTGCGTGCTGCTGGACTGGAGGGACGAGCGGAGCTACTGGAACTCCATTTGGTTGTCCACCTGGAACAGCAGCAGCAGCTTCAGGCGCGGTTTCAGGCACCACTGGAGGACGAGGTCCAGTTGGAATAGTCGATCTGCAGGTTGGACAGGTCTAGTGACAAGTCACGGCAAAAGCGAATTACATCAGTCGAATGATCTCACAACCAGAAACATAGTAAATAGGAGCAGACCAGCAAGTACGGTACCTGTTGGCGTTGTACCCACATCTTGAGGCAGTCAACATGGAAAATGTGGGAGCACGGAAGCTTCTTGCAGCCCTCCGGGTTCATCTCTTCGCGGCAGATGATGCACGTGCGGTCGGTCTCATGCAGCTCTTCTTCCGTCGGATTCGGGAAACGCTCGTTCAGGTTCGCAGTGATCTTGCGGTAGCGGAAGTATGACGCGATGCGGCGCTGCAGGTTCTTGATCGACACCCACAGATCGCGAACAATATGCAATGGCATACCGTAGTACGAAAAGATGAGCATGAAGAAGACCTGGTGCAGGCAGTGGATTGTTAGAATTGATGAACATAAGCTAGTCAACATAAATAGGAGCGCTGTACTCACCAGATAAATGACAAGCTTGACGATCTCCGACACCAGCTCCAAGTAGAAGAGGTAGGTGAACTTGTTCGCCCAGTTGCCGTCCATGCGCGAGTCCACCACGTAGAGCACGTAGCGAAGAAAAATCGCCACCAGCGTGACGAAAAGGATGAGAAACTAACGAATACATGACATGGCGGCGATCATATACAAACGCATTAGAAGATTCACAATGGACAGCACGGTCATAAAATGCCGCATGACAAAAAAGACACTACTACCACGCACCTCAAAGCCAAAGAGGATGAACACCGATGGACCGGTATCCATGACCTTCATGGCGCAAATTACCACGAATGTCATGTCCACCGCCGCCAACAAGCTCATCAGTGTCACCAACCGCATGTGCGAGAGGCGCGAGATCACATCCGATTGCTCGATCTACATGTTGGAACACAAAACAAATAAGTAAACGTTATCAGATCAGAGATCCAAATCCAATGACAAGAGCATTCACGTACAAACTCTATCCGGGACTGCGCGAGCCAGTGGAAGACCTTGAGGAACACGAGCGACGTGAAGAGCACCACGACGTGGAAGTTGATTTCGTCCCTAAAGATCGTGAGCGCGAGGCACGTCTCCGTGACCGCATAGCGAACGTTCTCGTGCAAAAGCTGCGTGGTGACCAATAGAGAGTTAGAACAAGTGTTAGTTACCACCACCAAATATAAGGGGACGCACATACGCGCGCATACACACACGTCCGCATACCTCGACTTCGGCGTCGCGCAGCGTGCCCAGGAAGAGGGACTTGACGAGACGGCCGAAGAGGATCGTGAGCACGAGGCCTGCGTTGCCGAGAATCAGCACGCTGATCTTGGAGGTGACCAGATAAATAACCGCCGGGTAGAACTGCAGGCGCGTGATGTACGTGTAGTAGAGCAGCCCCGCGCACGCGAGCAGGCTAGAGCTCGCGTACATCCAGAATTTGACCATGGCGCCGTTGCTTGGGGCAAGGCGCGTTTTGGCTTCTTGTTCTCACTGATCTCCAGTATGAAGCGAGCGAAGCTCTTCAAAAGCTACGTGGCGGAAAAAGCCACGTCCCAACCGTAGCACCGTCTTTCGACATATATTCCCAGGTTTGGCTCCTATTTTGCGCTATCGATTCGGCAGATAAAGGCTACAAGGTTGACAAGCACTTGTACTGACTACCTAATTTTGAAAATAAAATAATTTTAATACCTGATTCTGGAGACAGCTGAGCATTTTACACCTTGACATGTAAAAATACTGTTTTTTACCTTTCAAAAATGATTCACTCACTGCCTTGATCTGGACAGTGATGGTCTAACCTTCAACCTGGGAAAACTGCTCGATTACAACAGGCAGTTGCAAAGGAAAGCACTCACGTAACGGGCGGAAATGACACGCAACACCCAAGCAGCACATCGCAGCAGCAGTGGCAGCGTTAATGGCGTAAAGCTGCCAGTCAGTCAGTCAGTCAGCTAGTGTCTGTGCTCTGTACCACACGCTGACCCACGCGATGCTGCAGTACGTGCCTCAGAAAACAGAGGCGAGCAATCTGCGCGCATCGTTCTTCGGACGCAAGTTCAAAACTCCACACGCGACCGTGACTCAAGAACAGCAATCTCAATCCTCAGTCAACATGCAAGTGCAGGATGCCGAGCAGTGGTTTCCCTCGACTTGGGTGGTTGGAGAATCCGGGAGCGTGAGACGATGCGGCAATTGCGTATGGCGCGCAGCACCATACTGAGCTGGTGACTAAGTTCTCGATGGGCGACGCTGGATGGGTTCTGCGCTTTCGTGGAAAAGTTCAAGCGAAACTAAGATCGGTTCAAAACGCAACTAAGACTGGTTCAAGATTGGTTTCCAGTGGACAGTTGGGGTGCGCTCGGGCTTCTGGATCGCTGTGATGCGCATCAACCACTTCCGTGGAACTCTCTCATTCTCCATTCCGCTTGGTCTCGGTCAAGTGACATTCACAGCTCAGTCTCCACTGGCTGTGACCGACCACTCTTCTTCTAATTCTTCGGCAGTTCAAGCGTTCGAGTGAACTAGAAGCCCTGGTCAAACTCAACCCCGCGTTCATCCTGGCGCTCGGTGTCTCTCTCCTGTCGCTGCAGCACGTTGAAGGCACCAACGATTCTCCATGTCCTCGTGACAGCAATATCCCTTCCATCAGCGAGTGCGGTCGCGATGAGCGAGGCGTCATGAGCATCCGAGGGGTCAGCTACTGCGCGCATGGCTCGGTTTGCTCAGTCACCAACGTGAATGAGAGTTGTCCTGGTCCGCAAGACAAATTGGGATATGGCTCCACCTGCACAAAGTAGGCTCCAACTACCAGTGCATGCCGCGCACCACGTGCCCAGATTCCCAGCAGCGCGACAGATGCGGCGTGCGGAGCGACCGCGAGGCGACAAGTGGAAAGGAAGAATCATTGCCTGACGAAACTCCAGCACCTGGCTATGTTCCAGTTCACGAAATCCTGGAACAGTCTTTTCCAGATTCGTCTTCAGGAATTTAAGGTGCATCCAAGTCACCAGTCAAGTCACCAACCAAGGAGGCTCCCAAATTACCAGCCAAGGAGGCAATCATGGTTACACCCAGGTCAACAACCAAGGAGACACCCAAGTCAATAATCACGTCAAGAACCAAGAAACCCAGGTGATAGAATCTGCGCCAGGTACAAGTAACACCCAAGGTGGTAACCAAGGTGGCAACCAAGGCGGCAACCAAGGCGGCCAGTCGCCAAGCTCTTCTCCACTTCCAGCGTCTGGAGGCGATCAAGGGAACCTAACGCCAAGCTCTCGGCCAACTCCAGCTCCAGCGAGCCAAACACCAGGAGCCTCACCAACTCCAGCCTCTGCAAATCCAGCTTCTCTAACGTCAACTCCTAGAGCAGCTGGCACTCCGTCGACCCCAACTTCGACATCTGCGGCGCCAAGCGCTTCTTCGACGCCAAGTCCAACTCCGACTCCAGTAAGCGTGGCGTCCGGCATTCCTCTAACTCCGACTCCCGGAACCACGACTCTTGGAAGCCAAACTCCAGTGTATCAACCAACACCATCTTCGACGCCAGGATATCGAACGCCTGACAGTCACACTCCTGATAACAAGTCATCAGCTCCTTATTCACCTCAGACACCAACTGGTCAGTCTTCCGATTCTGGCAAAACTCCATTGCCTTCGGGATATAATAGCCCAACCCCAGCTTCAATTTCGCCCGCAGCGACTACGCCATGCCCTCAGGGAGGAGACAAATACGACAGTGATGCAGTGAGCTCTGGAGCAACTGACAAGCCGTACGCCCTACATCCGCCATCACACAACAACTTGACTCACGAACCAGAGATTCCAACTGCAATCATTGACGCAATCAACGGGACAGTGGCGCCATTTCCGCCAATGTACGGGCACTCGACAATTGCTCCAGCTTCATGTTCAAACGCATTCAATGCGACCAACTCTGCTGCAACTGAAAAGCCGTACACTCTCTCGCCAATTATCGGTAGTGGAAACGCAGATGATCACCCATCGTACCAAAACTCATCCCAAGCTTCAGTAACTCCAGCTCCACTGATTGCCCAATTATCAACGGCACGAATGCAACCTTTCCAACACCAGCGTATGGAACTTCACCGGTTACACCAACGCCGAGACCGAGCGTCACTACGCCAATTCCAACTACCAACACCACCGTGTCGGATGCAAATTCAAGCTCTCCGTCACCAGCGTATAGAACTTCAACTGTTGCTCCAACGCCAGGATCGGATGTCGCTACGCCAATTTCAACTTCAACAGGAACCACTCCAGCTCCAACTCCAACGAGTACACCGGGTGTGGCGACTCCAGCTTCATCGGGTACGCCAAGTACGACCACTCCAAGTCCAAGTCCAACAACTACTACGCTGGTTCCATCCCCTGACGTGAACACTCCTACTTCAACCCCAGATGCGAGCTCTCCAACTCCAGCTCCAACTGATGCGCCAACTATTGCCACTCCAACCTCAACAGGTACTCCAGTTACGGCTACCCCAACACCAAGTTCAACTTCCGATGTGAGTATTCCAACTCCAACTTCAACTCCTGATGTGAACACTCCTACTCCGACTGAGACTACCTCTGCACCAGCATCAACACCATCCAACTTCGACTACTTCATGACCAACATCATCGCCAGCACCATCTCCAACTCCGATGCCTACTATCTCAGGATCAACACCATCGCCAACTCCGACTGAGACTCCAACATCTGCACCAACATTATCACCAGCTGTGGCTACCCCAGCGCCTACTTCATCTCCAATTCCAACTCAGACTACCCCTGCACCAAAACCATCTCCATCTCCAAGTTCGACCGCAGTACCTGCTGTTTCTACTCGCTCACCTACCCCAACACCAGTCAACGGTAACAATGGCGGCAACAACGATGATAACAATAACAGTGGCAACAATGGTAAAGGACGCCAGCAGTTCCGCTCCCGTGCCTAACCTTGTCGACCAGCTCGTGTCTCAAGGTCCCAAATATTCATCTATCCCTGAATCTGTAGATGTACGTACTGTATCTCAAGAGCTACCGCTTTCTGCCTACGGGCAGAGTTACACGGGCAACTCCATTTCATGGTTTAACGATTGCATAATGAACGAATCTTTGTATTTCTTATTGTTTGCCTCAATGCCGCACAAACTTTCGTGTACCAGATGAAAATGATCTTGAACTTGGTAGTAGCAGCTTACTCCCAATTGGGACTTGAAGCCTACTAGTAAGAGCTTCAAAGTTCTCTTCGACAGATTTGTACAGCAAACAAAGTTCATTTCTAAATTATTGACGCTCTCATCTCTTTTAAATTTCAAACTACATTCCCAAGGACCGAAATCAAAAGTGGAACTCGCCGACCACCGGGTAGTGGTCCGAGAGGTCCACGAGCTTCTCGTCCGCACCGTCACCTGTCGGCACCTGCCATGTGCTCGTGGCCTTCAGCTGCACGACTTCGGTGGACGACCGCACGGGCGTTCGGAACTGGTCCACCACCAGCACGTAGTCCAGCCGCTCCGTCTCCCCACTGGAGCTCGGCCCGTCCACCGCCAGCTCGTTCGTGAGCGGATCAAAGCTGAACGCCGACGAGTGCAGCGCGAGCTCCGGCTCGACAGCGTTGAGCGACTTGAGCATCGCCTCGTACTCGGTTGTAGCGTCACCATCACCACATTTATTCACGTTCAGGTCGCCCACCACCAGCACCGCGTCACTCTTGGGGATCTGCAACGAATCAATGTACTCGCGCAGCAAACTGAGCTGCTGCTTCCGCGTCGCGACCGCCGCGGGTGTCTCCCAGGCCTGCAGGTGCGTACCGAAGACGTGCACGGTCTCCGTGTTGCGCACGCGGATCTGGAAATACACGACGCCCTTGTCCGCCGCGCGGTCGTCGCCGGACGCGACGCTGCCGAACGTCATCTCCTGGAAGTTGTCGATCGGGTACTTGCTCATGGCGAAGCAGCCGCCGTCGATCGCCTTCTTGGATGACATGGACGCGCCCTCGCCCACCACTTTTGTCTCGTAGAGGAACCCGTTCTCCTTCATGCCCGCGACCAGGATCTCACGCGCGGAAGAGCAGAACGCCTCGCAAAACACCACCACGTCAACGTCTAATGTGCCAATGCAGGACGGGATCGCGCGCGCTCGGTGCGTGGCAAACGGCGCCAGCTTGCCGTTGAATGATGACAAGATACCCGGCAGCAGCCACACGTTGTACGCCATCACACGAAGCTTGAACGGCTGGGCTGGGTCGACCTTTGCTAGCGCTGACGATGAGGGGTCTGTAGACTCGGAACCCAGCTCAGCGCCAATGCTACTGCTATCTCTGCCGCTGTTGGCTCTGCACTCGTGGTCCTGCGAGCAGATCTGGAAGACCGTGGGCGACATGCCGCTCGAGATGAACTCGCCGTGGACGCCCATGTACTCGCCCGCCCAGCTGCCGTCCACCACCTGGATGTACACCTGGCTGCCGCACGTGATGCTGCCGGCGTACCCGTAGGGCGACACGAGCCGCAGCGTCGCGGCGTGGCTCTCGGCGGTCGTGACCATGAAGTGGCCGCGCTTCGAATCCGGCGGCAGCGCGATGCGCACGCTCTTGCGCACTTTCTGGCAGTATAGGTGGATGAGGTCCCCGAACTTGACCGCTCGCCGCGGACCCGAGAACATTTCTGCGTTTTCGACCAGGAACGATCCATCTGTAGTGGTCTCACTGCTACCGGCAGATTGGGCCGGGGATACCGATGATTCGGACCGCAGCCGGCTCATCGTGTTCGCAGTCACAGCGCGCGGCTTGCTCACGCTCAGGTACGACGCCTTGTTCATCTGGTACTTGCCCATGCCGCCGCCCAGTGCCCCCAGCGCAAACACGGCCGAGAGCGGACCCGTGAGCGCGACGCCGGCGACGCCAGCCGCAACCGCCACGGCTTTCTGTGAGCCCGAGAGCGCGCTGCGCCGCGTGAGCCCCACGGTGAGGCCACCGAGCGCTGCAAAGTTGACCGCGCTGCCAAAGTGAATGCGCTGCGCACAGCGCGACGTTACCGACCGACTGAGTGCGCGGTGGCGGGGGCTGCTGCTCGTCTCCAGAAGCTGCGTCATCTTGCGCTTCATGAGCTCCGGCAGCAGTGGCTGCGAGCGCATCGCGAGCTTCCCGTGGCACTCGACGTCGAGCGAATCTGCGCGTGGCGTGAGAAATGCGCGGAAGACGTCACTGGTGTGGACCACCTCAATCTCCAGTAGCTTGTGCAAGTACGCGTTGAGCTTGGTGAGCAGCTTCTTGGCGGCCGCGTCGTCCGCGCTCACGGACGCGCGGAACGACTCCCACGAGAGCCTCGCAGCGCGCGGTAGGCGGATCTTGCGCGCTTGCAGTTGCGCTCGGAACGCGCTCTCAATCGCAGTGTGCAGCACAATGAACTCGGTGTACGACCGGTGCACGATCCAGAGCCGCCCGAGTCCCGGAAAGCGCAGCGAGATCTCGTAGAGTAGCACGGTGCACTGGCGGTCTGTGGCGGTAGAGACCGTGATGTTGGTGATGCCGATGTCCGCGTCGTCGCTGCCCCACACGTCTGTCGTCGTGGCAGTTCGCGAGCGAGGGCTGTCTATACCTCCCACGCTGCTGCTGCTGCTGAGTGTGCGGCTGCGACTCTGGAACGAGTGGCGCCGTCGACGGCGCTCGTCTTTAGGGGCTTGTGCTTCTGCTGCTTGTGCCGGTACTGCGGTCGGCTGCGCTGAGCGCTGCTGCTGCGAGGTTGTGGTGTCTTTGGGCTGCTTCTCTGGCTGCTCCGCAGTGTTGTTGCTCTTGAGCTTGCGGCGGTTCCTCCATGCGAACATCTTTAATGGACGCCGGAGTCCACTCAGCGATACGGCCGTCTATCTATATATAGGAATGGAAAGAGGTGACGATGCACCTAGAGGCCGGATGGAGATCAATTGATCTTGATTGATAGATACGGACGAGGCGGCGCGTTCTCACCCACAGAGAGAAGGAGGTGTCAATCAAGCCAAGAGGTCCGGTTGCATGATGGTGATGCTGGCATGCTTGCATGACCTTTCCATCGCTGGGCTAGTCATAGGCACTCAAGCGGGGAGGCATAGTGACTCTGTGCATAAAGGCTGATTATGTAGTTTTATAACCTTTTAATATTGACATTCATAGTAATTAATAAATTGCTGTTGAAGTGGCCTCTTTAGTGAGGGTAGATACTGAGAACCTGTTATGAAAGGTTCAAGGCGTGTTGCTCTGTTGTGAATTGGTTCTGAACTCTTTCCTGTGCTTGTGATTGGCCGAAATTGAACCGGCTCCAGAAGAGTCTAATTGTTGTGACCCACATCAAATACAGCAAGCAGTCAATTTGTGTTTGCCAGTTAAGTACGTTCGATTGCTACATTAAGTACGACTTTCGTTGTGCACTTGTATGCTCCAGCTATCTCCTTTGAAGCTCCAAAGATCTGCAAGAGGTTTAATGTCAAATTGGCCAGTCTATCGAACGATCGCAATACCCACTCAGCCGCCTCCTCTGCGCGGATAAGAAATCCACTTTACAGCATCAGTCGTCGGTGACATCCTTCCATTTCAACGAGTTGCGTGCCATTTGCGCTTCGAAGCATCAGCGTCGCGTCAATTTTTTCGAGCAGCCCAATGTTGCATGTTTCTTGCGAGTTCTGATCTCACCTCGTATAATGAGCCGCATGTAATTTTGATGCTATTAAGTAAAGTAAAAAACATTTGAATTAATTTGTTCAGATATTTTTGTATAGGAATGTATATGTATCTTGAACGGATTGTAATAGAAAGATCACCTGCACCGTCTCCCTTGCGACTGACAGGCTGAAGTGGCTAACCTTCACTCCTCGCTTGTCAATTGTCAACAACAACGCAATGTGCGACAAGACGCGAACAGCTCCGAAAGCTCCGAAAGAGCCCATGCACTTCAAGGAACGATGCCTTGCAAAGTGTTTATGTAGCCCGCCCCCAAACATCCACGACTATCGACGGAGACCAAGGGGCAAACGGACGCGCATCATCTGCCAAGTCCCAGGTGATACGGCTTTCCCGCTGCAGCCTACAGTATGTGCATGTGCACCGTACATCTTGATGGCAGGAAAGCTGAGACTCGCAATCACAGGAGATGACTGCACGCCATTTGATATTTGACGCCGTCCATCTCGCCTGTCTGGTTCTTGTCGATCCGACACGGATGACGCGAATGAGTGCGTGCCAAAAGCGCCACAGGTCTACAGGCGTCCTTTTCCCTCCCTCCCATCGTCTCTTCTCCATCGAGAGCTTTCGTTCTCTTGACCGCACACTGCCATTCTCTCCATCACTTTGAAAGATGTCGCCTGCCCAGCACGTGAACGACAACGACCACCACCACCAGCAGCAGCAGAAGCAGGAGCAGCTTGTGGCCTCCCAGATTCACGCGATGCAACAGCAGACTTTCTCGTTCATTGGCGGTAGCAGCAGCGGATGGCGCGGCATGTGGCTCGTCGGCGTCGCGCAGGCGCTCAAGGAGCGCGAGTTCGACCTGAGTGCGCACTTCATCGGCGAATCAAACGGCGCGCTCGTCAGCGCTGCGCTCGTGCTCGGCGATAAAGACGTTTTCCGTACGATCCGAGACTCGGCGCTCTCGCAGTACGAAGAAGCATCAGAGACTCATAACGCGAGTGTGCTCGGGCGATTCCATTCGGAGACGTCTTTGTTCGACTGTATGAAGTGCCACGCGAACCTACACAAGTTTAAGGAGCTCAATAGTACCCCAGACAGACTCACAGTCGTGTACTCCTCGCTTTCCGCAATGAAGACTCGTCGCACGGCTGAATTCGAGTCGGAGGACCAGTTAGAGCAGGTATTGCTCGCGTCGTGCAGCATGACGCCCTCCCGATTGAATGGCGAGTGGGTCATTGACGCCAGCGTCTTCGGCAACCAGGAGGTACTCGCTAACGACTGTGGAACACCCATGATCCAGGTGAACGCCAGCTTCTCCTCCAATGCCGACATCAAGCCGTCACGATACATCCCGCAGCTGTGGTCCATGATGCCACCATCGAGAGAGGACGTCGTGTGGCTCTTTGACTTGGGCTACGAGGACGGCTTGCAGTGGATTCAGAGCCAGAGGCAGAACTTGCTGTTGTTGGATGGCAAGACATCGTCCAAGAGCTTGTTGGCACTCGTACCTCCTCCACACACAGCTCATCGCTACAGTGGCAACGCCGGGACCATCGCGTGGTTCCGAACCGTCGAGCACACGCCCTCGGTACTCTTCAATGTGGTGAGTCAGACATGGAAATGGTTCGCGCTTTATCTGATGCTGAAGTTCTCGTTCCCCGGACCGCGACGCGCCCAAGCGCTGAAGGCGTGGAAAGCAGCAGGCGCCTCGCCAGGTACTACCTACCTGACGTCCAAGATGGCGCAGTGGCGGGTCGTCAACTGGTTGAGGTCGTTCCTGCTCACTGGCGCGGACAACGCGTCCAAGCAGATCACTGGAACACAATAGAATGACTGGCTCACGGGCGCCCACAGAGACCAAAAGCGTAGCTCTCTCAACACTGTAGTTTTGAATTGTATTGTATCAGAAAAAAATAAATGCTTGTGCTCTATTACTCTATTAGGTAGGATTTCTTTGTACACACACACTTTCTCTCTCTCTCTCACGCTTGGTGGTTGTTCCAGAGACAGTTGAAGTCGTCGCGGTGCCAGAGTGACCGCAGCCGTGGGAACTTCGTGAAGTCCTGGAGCTCCGCACACTTTACTTTCTCGGGAATCCACAGTTCCTCCAGCACCAGCAGGTTGATTCCGAGCTCCGAGACGCTCTCGATCGGAGTGGACGCGACGTTGAAACTCGTCAGCTGGCTCAAACTCGCGAGCGGCGCCAGACTCGACACTTTGGTACCGTGGAGGTTCAGTTTCCTCAGCACCGTCAGGGGTTCCAACAACTCTACGTCATTGAAATCCACGCGGCCGTCCAGATTCAGCACCTCGAGCCGCGTCAGTTCGGAGAGGAATGAGAAGTCCTTGTCGTGCTTGAACTTCCGGGCGAGTTGGCGCTTGAAGCGGCTCTTGAGCGACAGATCGAGCTTTCGCAGATGCACGAGCGAGCCGAGCGGCGCGAGGTCCTCAAAGAGCACATCCACCAGCTCGAGTATTTCGAGGTTCTCAAAGCTCTCGAGCGGCTGCAAGTCCATGATGTCGTGTCCGCTTGGTAGCGCGAGCTTGAGCGCCTTGAGGTTCGCGGCTCTCGGGTCCAGCGCGAGCTTGCGCAGGTCTTCGGACGACCAGCTGTGCAATTGGAGCTCTCGGAGCGTCTCGAACGCCAGGTAGAGCGCTGCATAGTCCACCAGCGCCGGGGTCTCGAGCGTCTCCAGCTTGGGGAAGTGCATGAACAGCGAGCCGTCGATCGGCTGCGCGTACACGAGGTGCTCTTCCTCGTGAAAGTCGGCGCTTACCTGATAGATCTGGAGGTTGCGGAGGTTCTGCAGCTTACTCGCCCACTGCGCCGTCTCGAGTCGACGCTGATCGAAGAATTCAGGCAAGGTAAGCCTGCTGTCGTCGATTAGCAGCGTCTCAAGCTGAGAGACTGCCGCCAAGGGACCCAGATCGTCCACGTGGGTGCGACGGATGTCGAGGTAGGTAAGCGCTGGGGTCGTCACGAGAAAGTGCAGATCGCTGAGCATCGTATCGTGCAAATGACAGATGCTCAGGTTTGGCGCATTGAACACCAGCTCCAGTGGGCCGAGCGAGCCACTGTTGCACAACTTGAGCGTTCTCAGAGCCGTGAGCGTGCGCAGAGGTGTGACGTCCTGCACCCAATTGCGACTCAGATTCAGGTACTCAAGACTTTTCAGGTGCTTCAGCGGCGTGAAGTCCTGCACGCGTGTGTCTGAAATGTCCAGCCAGCGCAGCGTTCCGGCCACGGACTCCAGGAACGATAGATCGACGACACGCGTCTGTCTGATGTTGAGCATTTCGAGGTTGCGGAGCTGGCTGAGCGCGTCCACGTCGTCGACGTTCGTCTGCGACAGGTCGAGCGAGTGCAGACTCGTCATCGTCTCGATCGCGTCGAAGCAGTGCACGTACTTGATCGCAGACAAGTCGAGCACCTTGAGATTCGCTAACACGCTCACGTAGCCCATGTCCATGACCGTGATCTGCTTCACCTTGGGCTTTGAATGTAATGACGATGACGACGACGAAGGCGCTGGCGCTTGCACTACGTCGTTCCAGAAGCTCACTTTTTGCAGGTTCGGCGCGAGCTGTAGCATGCCCAGTAGGCGCTTGGCCATCGATAGCGGCACGAGCACTTTCTGGATGAACGGCACCATCTGCGGATCCAGCTTGCACAGGAACGTGCCAGCGTAGTACGCGCTCCAAGCTTCGTCCTCATCAATACCACTGTTCCCAGAGCCATTGGCGGACTTACGGGACCTTGTGCTGCTCTTGGACTTGTTGTTGAGTTTGCTGCTGCTGCTGACGTCAACCTGGACGACCGCCTGCAGCGGCGGCAGTCGCAGCACGCTCTGCGCGAACACGAGCTGGCGCAGCTCCGAGCGGGTCGTGTAGCGGTTGACGGACGAGAGCGCCTTGCGGTCGCGGAGCTCCAACCACGCAAGTACCTGGCGCAGCAGATCCACCTTCCCGTCCAGCAGCACGAGCGGCATGGTCTCTCTCTCTCTCTCAATAATGCCGTCGCAGAGGGCTTTTTGCTTGGTGCCGGATCTGAAGGTGACGACGGCTCAAACGGTTGG
>JAADVO010000433.1:0-27196 GCA_023335655.1 Globisporangium spiculum | reverse complement strand
GAGATCGCCCGTCATCACGGTCACGTTGTATACTTCACGCCTCCCTACCACCCAGAACTGCAACCGATTGAAAAGATCTGGGCAGTTGGGAAAAACAATGTGGGGAGGAATCCTGCAAAGACAATGGCGGAGCTTAAAGTGAACGTACGCGACTCGTTCATCAACAACATTTCAGCAAAGACGTGGATCGGTGCTTACAAGGCAGTGCAGTTCCAGGAAGACAGTTAGACCGAGCTGGAAGATCGCCTTGATAGATCTGAGAAGGCGATCACACCTGCGATTTGTGAAACATCAGACTCTGAGTCAGAAGAGGTTGTATATGCATTTTAAGGTTTTATTCTTCAAAAAAATTATATTTCATAATATATTCGGACATTAACGCAGTTTTACAAGACATTGCGCGCAAAGCCCACTCGCAGACGCAATTTGAAACCGATCGTTTTGGTTCTTTGCGTCCACTTTGGAAACATGCTCACGTGTCTGCAGTCTAAATTTCATGCTCATCGGCCCCGTAGAAAAAAAGTTACAGAACTTAAACTAGACCCCCATTTCATATGGCGGGAGCCATACAGGACAAGCAAACAGCATATTGTACCATAATTTATGTCAGTTATATCAATATGCTAGGTAGATTGAGTAGTCACCCAGTCTAAATTCTAGTAATATAGACAACCTTTCAGCTGAATGGCCAGGCTTACAGAGACTGACAGAGACTGTAAGCCCAGTCATTCAGTTGGGCTCTCCACTCCGTCTTGGTTCGCCAGACTACCAGACTACGAGCTGTGCAACACTGCGCGCTTCGACCATCATCCCGTCAGAATCATACCACGCTCCTCCGAAACAATTGAATATCGCCAGGTAGCTACAACCTTATACTACGGTGTATTCTGCGCCAGTATCCTCCTCTTCTTCTCAATGCAAAGTGGCGGACAAAACCGACCTCCATTCACGGCAAACTTTATTTGAAAAGAGCGTAACTGGTTGTTGTGTTGGTGTAATCGCCACTTCTTTCCACCTAGGCAGGTTGTATCGGTTCAACCCAGTGTCAACACGTCGATAACTCGACGGAAGTGTTCAACGACGGCTCTATAATGATGGAGGCGATCCAACAACAACAAGTGAGTCACACTCACAACCTCACAATTGACCGCGGCAAACAGTCCACGCTGCGCGAGTGTATGTGAGCGCGCCCGAATGCCTGGCTGTTCGATCAGCTGCTCATGGTGGTGGCGAGAAATCGACATACCGCTTGCTGACTGTCTGAACACGCTGTGTTGTAATCCATCAACATCCACCGCACTTTCGAATAGCAACCAACGCGCGCTTTATAGTTTATTAGCAATAGCGATTTTAAAAACTCACAAAACTCTCTGCATCTCTCTCTTACAAGAACACCCAGGACAGCAAGAGCGCCACGTGGACACTGAGCGCAGCAAACTGCAAGCTCCCACTGCCGCTCGTCTTGGTTTTGGTGTCCAGCGTCTCAGTTCTCTCCTGCTCCTTGGAGCTGTTGGAGGACGTGGTTGCTGGCGCCGGCGCACCGTTCTCTGAGTCCTCGGCGTTGTCGCTCCACGTGCCTACGACGAGCAGGTCCTTGTCCATGAGGATGTGCTGGCCGTCGTCCTCGACACTTGTGATGCCCTCTGCGATCTTCCAGCCCGAGCCCGATGACGATGAGGTCGTCACGTCCGCGGACTTGGATGCAGTGGACCCGGACGCCTTGGACCCTATCGCTGTCGCCGCGGTAGCGCTCTCGGTAGCTGGGATCTTGAGCAGATCCTTCCGACGCGTCTCGATCGCCTGCGTGATCGCCTTGTCGGACGGCAGCGTCTCTGTACCTTTCTGCTTGATGTCCTTGGCGAGCTGCAAGATCGCCTCGGCCGTGCTGCGCAGTGCCACGCGCTTGAAGTCACACTCGGTCGGCAGGATCTGCAGCAGTGCCTCCATGAGCACCGTGCACGCGCTCGTCTTACTCATGTTGATGAGCTGCTCGCGCGACGGCGTGCCTTCGAACGGGAACCGGTAGTAGTTATTCGCCGCCGCGCAATCGCCCTCGAGCACGTCGTTGTTCTCGTAGAACTTGTTGATCAGGTTCGTGCCCGTCGCGTCGCAGTCATGGGAGCTCGTCGGCGCTGGGGTGGCGGTGGTCGGTGCTGGCGCTGCGGATGACACAACTGGTACAGAGGACGACGATGTCGACGGTGTCACAGCCGGCTGCGCGCTGCTGCTGCTGCTGTTAGTACTGCTGACGCCTGCGGAGGGGGCCCCACCGCTCATCGCAGCCGAGCTGCTGCTACCGGTAGCCGTGTTCACAGCGGTGTCGGCGTTCACTGCCGCGTCGGCATTTACTGCTGGCTTCTTGGAGGTCGGTGACGGGGTCTTCTTAGTTGCGACTATAGGCGTAGTGGTCGCTGGGGTAGTCGTCGTCGTCGTCGTCGTCGTTGTCGCGATTGCTGGCGCCATGGTGAGTTTTGATGTCGATTTCTTTGTGCTCTTTGGCGTCGACGTGGGTGTCGGCGAGGGGGTGGTCGAGAGCAGGTCGAAGGAAACACCGGAGATCACGAGCGGCTGCTGCTGCGCATTGACGCCGACGTTGTTCGCGACGTGCGCGTGCACGAGTACGAGGCCGAGCAGCAAGACGCACTTGCGCGGCCAGGTGAGGATCATTCTATCTGTCTGCTTCTGTAATTGCTGGTCTGCTTTGCGGGCGGGCGAGCGAATTGGGGAGTGAGGTGAGCGCTTGAAGGACCGCCGCCATTGGGATTGGGCAAGAAAGAGAGGAAGAGGGGAGGAAGGGAAGGGAGCAAAGCGAAGCGCTTCCCCCGAGAGTGGCACTGCCCCGGTTGTGCGCAGCGCTCCGACACCGCATGGAGGCTGTGTCAGGAAGCAATCACACTCATGCGCGCGATGAATGTGCCACAGAGACGAACGTACTGTAGGCACCTCCTCCGTATCCATCTGCACGAGCTCTCGGGCAGGCTTTGCACATCATTGCACACGCTTGCTCGCGTTTTATGGACGCGGGTCATCATCAGTCGTTTTCCTTTGAGAATAGATCATTTGTGTAAACAGATGACCGGTTTAAACTGTAATGGGAAAGCTAGTATTTTTTGTATATATAAATGTCGTGAAGTGGTACCTGTATGAATGGATGGATGTGCTGATTGCGAACCCTGGACTGAAACAAAAAAATAGAGCTGGTTCACAAGCGAATCACTACTCGCATCTCGGGGAGGGAGATTGAGGTTTGAGCTTTGCCTCATCGCGAGTTTCTAATCGTACTATAACCCACCACCAGCACATCACAAGTTGTGATGTGATTCGCAACCCGTTCAGTCCACACAAGCGACGAGCTATTCAGCTCCTGCCTATTACAGAACGTATCATGCACGTCGATTGTAAAGTATACTTGTGGATTGACAATGAACTCGACAAGCGACTGCACGTCAAGCTTTGCAGCCGCTGTCTCTCAAATGCTATCCTGTCCAATCTGCTCCTGGCATCATCAGCCGAATACCTGGGCACTGACTGTGCTGCTACACACCCACTGTATTTCGCTCCGAAACGACGATTTGCTGTTTACTCGCGGCCACTTCACAAAAAAATCCAACCAACCATGGACGTAACGCAACACTGAAGAGCGAACCGAATACCCACAACGGTTTGTGAGTGGAAGAAAAGCGGGTTTATAAGCGTTTTGATTGGGTACAAAAACGTAAATATGAGACTTATGTGCAAGTTGTAATCTTTTCGTGTCACGCATTTCGCTAATCTCGCCTGCGTCATTCGTTGATGCTGAAAGCTGAAAAGCTGAAAGCTCGGCGGCGTATTCCGTTCAAATCCCAGATCACGATCGTGCATATGCTTGCTGGGATCCCAGCAGATTCACTCATTTTTGGCTGCTGTAAGCGTCCGCTCCGTTGAAGGGCAGACCATCTAGTACTTTCCAGTTAACACGACCTTCAACCTTCGGCTCAATTGCCAAGCAAACTTCTGGGTTCCCGGAGCAATTGCTGTGCCCATGTCCGACACCCCTGTGGGTCGGTCCGACACCATCGGATATCTTTCTCTTCCGCTCGTTCAGCCAAACTACGAGTGCTATCATCCCACACCCGAAAAAGTCCATAGATCGGACCAGACCAAGCCTTCCTAGGAGTCGTCCAATCTTTTGGGAATCTGAACGAGTGCTTTGGCGTTTTGCGCCACTTTCGTTATTTCTTCAATACGCTCATGTATTTCTTTTAGAGATCCGACATACGAACCGATTTCCATCACGGGTTCATACCTTGAAAGTAATGTTATATATATATATATATATATATTGTTCTTGCTTCCTAGAGACTATAATTTTGACAGACGATAAACAGATACACCACGATGACGATGATCATGACGATGACGCCTTTGCAGCAGCAGTGCTACCTGCTTTTGCCGCAGCGAGACGACTCTCAGGTGTCGACAGATGCGCACCGGCGACCGCGTTGAGCGTCGGCGAGTCGATCGGCTCCTTGAATCCGAGCGCCTGGCGCGCCTCGGCCATCAGGAACACACTGCCGCACACCACGACCACCTCGTCATCCGGAGACGCGCGTGCCGCCGAGATCGCAGCGTTCACGCCGTCCTCAATACTCGCGATCGAGTCAAACGGACACGACCACTGCTCTTTGGTACTCGAGTCCTCAGCATCGTTGCTATCCTGGTTAGCAACTCCTGCGATCGCGTTGTTAATCTCGTCCAGCGATGCGCCGCGCGGGTTGTTCGCCTTCACCAAATGTATCCGCGTCTGCAGCAGCGCGTCGTCATCGAGCTCTTGCGGCGATGCGTTGTGCTTGCACGCGGTCGTGATGGTCGACACCACGCGCTTCATGTCCTTGTCCGCCGAGAAGCCGCACACGAAGCGGTACTTCTTATCCGGAAACCGCTTACGCAGCAAGTCGCCCAGCTTCGCGATTGCTGGCGGGTTGTGTGCGACGTCGAGCACGATCGTCACCTTGCGCTCAGTCGAGTTCGGACGCACGATGTGGAACACCTGGAAGCGGCAAGGCGGGCGCGACTCGAGCGCGGAGGCCACGCGACGACTCTCCAGGTCCACGCTCAGCTCCGAGTTGCCCACTTTATGTGACAGTCGGTTAAGCTGCACCACGGCTTCGCGCGCGATCGCCGTATTCTCGGCGTTAAAATCGTCGGCAAAGTCGCTTTCAAGAGGCACCTGCACGAGCGGCGCGTTGAGCGCGTCTGCGTGGCCACGCATGATGTCCAGCGGCGCGTGCGGACCGATCACGACCGGCACATTTGGCTTCATGATGCCGGCCTTCTCGCGTGCGATGTCCGGGATCGTGTTGCCCAAGATGCGCATGTGGTCCATGCCGATCGACGTGATCACCGAAAGTGAGGGCGTGACGATGTTCGTGGCGTCCAGACGACCGCCTAAACCCGTTTCCAGCACGACGCAGTCGACGTTCTGCTTGGCAAAGTGCTGGAACGCGAGCATCGTCGTGATCTCGAAGAACGTTGCTGGGATGCGCAGCTGCGCGCTGATATTGAAGATTTCCGAGAGCGTCTCGCATACTTCTTCTTCCGAGATGAGCGTGCCGTTCACCTGGATGCGCTCACGGAAACACGCGACGTGTGGGGACACAAACAACCCCGTCTTGTACCCCGAGCGTTCGAGCGCCTTGGCGATCTTGAACGACACCGACCCTTTCCCATTCGTGCCGGCGACGTGCACGACCTCGTACCGGGACGCCGGGTCACCGAACGCTGCGTTCAGCTGCTTCATGTTCTCGATGCCGAGTTTCACGGCCGTGAAGCGGTTCACCTGGTACAGCCGCTGCAGCAAGAAGTCATACGTCGCCGATGTGGCGGCAGCGGCAGCAGATTCGTCTTCACTCTCCAGCAGATGCGATTCGGAAGCATTCGCACTCGCATTCGCATTCACACTCACATTCGCACTCGTAGCGGGGGAGGACGCCGCAGCGGCAGAGGTGGCGAAGGCCGCGGGCGTCGGCGGCTGGCGGAACGGCGCGTGCGAGAGCGCCGTGTACGCGCGCTGTGGTGGTTGCGCAGCTGTCAGAGTCGGCGCCATCTTCCTGCGCAGAGGCGCGCGTCGCAGCGACTTGGACGCGAAGCGCAGCGCCATCGCCATCTTCTCTCTCTCGTGAGTTCTTCGGCAGAACAATGGGGGAATGAATTGATGCGAGCGAGCCTTCTCAATTACGGGCGTCTTCAGTCTTGCGAGTCACAAGATTGGCTCACAGAAGGCAAAAGCTCAACCCTAATCGTCGTTTACACACACCTCCAAATCCAAATAGTCTGTTTCATGGGAAGCGTATGCTGTATTGGAGGATTGCGGCTCAAATGTCAACATGTGAGATTGGATGTCAGCCTGTTGGGTGAGATAGACAACAAGCAGATGGAACTCTCTGCGCGACTTCAACACGGTGTGTTACGTATTGTGCTGCATTGTGCGTTATCACCTTCTGTGCTTAGCATGTGTATGTGTGTGTGGGCATGCCTGTATGTGTGCGCGTGGCTATCGCGCAGAGCTGACGCAGCTTGGTGGTGCGGCGTTGGTGCATGCGCTGCGTCACGCCTACGACGCTTTGGGCAAAGCGGTAGCCGCAACACCAGATACATCATCAGATGGTGTATCAACAGAGTGGCAGCGCGTGGGGCAATTTGCGGTTGAAGCGTACGAGCGCAGCTGGGAGAAGCTGCACTGCGGCGTCTGGAAGAGCATCGCGAGTGCGTGGCGAGAGGCGTTCGCGCACGCCGGCGTGCTGCGGGTGCGTTTTCGTTGCCAATGTGCACTTGCATAACAAGCACAATCGCAGGTCATATAGTGTGTGTGAAGCTCAAATGAGTTTGTGTATGGCAACTGGTGTATCATGTAGGTGTTGTGTCTGCAGCGGAGAGGCGCCTTGCTGGAGTGCATGAAGATCCTCGACATGGTGCGAAACGCAATGTGAACTTGCCGGGAAGAGTCACGTAATGGGTGAAGCTAGCTTGGCTGACAGTGAACGGCGAAATGCTCGTAATACTATACTGTAGTGTCTGATGGTGGCAGGTCCGTACGCGCTGAGCCAGACGCACGAGCTCATAGCGCAGGTAGAGGCGCAACTGCTGGAATCACACTCAGCAAAACCAACGAGCGACCCGGCTCAGGTATGTATGTTGATGGATAACGTACTTGTAGACGCCAGTTCTGCTGGGTCTGTCATGTCACTCGTGGCAGAAAAGCTGGTGCTGATTGCTTTGAGCACAGGTGCATGGAGACGAGACGAGTGGCTATCTTCAACACCAAGAGCGTCCAGCCAAGGTTCGTTTCTGTACTTCTGTGCTGATAAACTCAGGGAATGTGCAGGCTAGAGTGCCTCAGTTTGTGATTACAATTCGCTGTTCCTTAGAGAGCCAAAACGGCTGAGAGCGCAATTGAGGAGCATGAACAAGACCTCCGATTCCCGGTCCGGCGACTGCAGTTTCCATCGCTCCAGGACTTTCGACAGCACGCACTGCTGCAAAAGTGGGTTTAGCAAACTGCACCACACTGTTCCTAGCGATTTATTGTTTGTACCTCTTCTAACATATGCACATGATCTATCTTCGCTTCTTGTTTAGTGAGCCGGTGATCATCACTGGCGCGATGGAGCACTGGCCGGCGCTTGGGCGAGCAAACCCCAGTCGCGCGTGGAGAGATCTCAGCTACTTCCGACGCGTCGCAGGCTGGCGAACTGTCCCAATCGAGGTGCGTGCTCTAGATACCTACAGTACATTGTGGAAACTGTGAGCCAATACTGATAGACATTCGTTGTTTTGTGTAAACTGTGTGAGTAGATTGGATCGAGCTACTTGGAGGACGACTGGAAGCAGGAGCTCATGACCGTGAACGAATTCATCGATCGGTACATTGAGCTTTCCGATGTACCCGGAAACCGAGGTGACGACCACGACAGAGTCGTCGGGTACCTAGCACAGCACCACCTTTTCGAGCAGGTGAGTTCGGTTGATTGACTGGTTGGCAACCGAGTTCAGCTATTATAACTATGTTGTCGTTCACGATGGTGCTCGCGCGATTGTTGTTAGATCCCAGTGCTCGGTCGAGATATCATGACGCCAGACTACTGCGTCCTGAGAAGATCGGAAGAAGACGAAGATGAAGAAGACATTGCCATCAACGCATGGTTTGGTCCGCAAGGCACCGTCTCACCCTTGCACTTCGATCCAAAGGACAACTTGCTCTGCCAGGCAGTGGGGGCCAAGTATCTGCGGCTGTACGCACCAACAGAGAGCGAGAAGCTGTACCCTGTCGAGGGTTTACTCTCGAACACAAGCCAAGTGCAGATGGACGATCCAGATTTCGACCAGTTTCCGAAGTTTCGCGACGCGAAGTATACCGAGTGCGTGCTGAAAGAGGGCGAGATGCTGTTCATCCCGCCTCGCTACTGGCACTTCGTCAAGTCTCTCAGTACGAGCTTCTCGGTGAGTTTTTGGTGGTCGTAACTCTGCTTATGTGAGCAAATTAGAGGCCTACTGCTGGTATTGATATAATTGTTATTCACGGAGGTAAAAGTCCACGAGACTGTCAAAGTGGTAGTGCTCGATCAGCTGGTACAGGCGCGGCAGATTCTGCTTGACGTTCGTGCCGCGGAACTTGCACAGGTCCACGTAGAGATCGGTGAGGATACCGGCAAGGTAGTTGAGCGCCTTGGGACTCGCCTTGAACTCGGTCAGGATTTGCTCGGAGCGCTCGAGGATGTGCTGGTACTCTGGCGCCATCCACGCCGCGTAGTCATCTTCGTGCATTTGGAGCTCCTTGATGCCCTCGATGAGCTTCACCTGGGATGCAAGCGCGTGCTTGGAGTCGAGCAGCGGCTTGAGGAGCCCAAGCATGACCGGGATCGTTTCTTTCTTGATGTCGAGCGCCATGTTGAGCGTCACCTTGCGGGTCGTGGCTTCTTTCGTGATCACTTCCTTGAGGATCGCGATGACGGACACCGACGGCGACGAGAACGTGGCTTCGCCCTTTCGATAGCGGCAGTTGAGCAAGTTGCCCAGGAACGTGTTCTTGTAAAACATTTGTACCTCTTCGTCCTGCAGGCGACCGGGCACTTCGGGGAGACACATGGAGACCCACTCGTGGATCTGCACGAGCGTGAACGAGCCGCTGAACTGGAGCGTGTTGGTTGGCTTCTTGAGCTCTTCATCGTCTACTTCGTTCACGCGGTGGTGCAACGACAGCGGCTTGACGTAGAACTTGACGGACTGCGCGGCTCGCGGCTGCGAATCAGCCACGACAGTCGCCTCCAAGTCGCCAAACTGGCCCTCGATCGTCCGGATGTTGAACTCAAGGCGATGCGTTTGCTCGAGACAGCGGTAGGTGGCGAGGAAGTGCGTGTTGTTCGCCGGGTCCGGCGGGGATTTGCTCACGATCGCGTGGTTCTTCTCGTTCTCCAGGAGATCGATCGGCACGGCCGAGTGCAGGATCACGGACTGGATGTTGGTGGGGATCTCGATCGACACGTCGTAGGCGCCGAGGCTCGGGTTGAGCTGGAACTTGTGGTTCACGACCACGTCTTCTGCCACGGGGAGGAATTCCTTCTCGCGCGAGCGCACGGACCGGTCCTTCTCCTTGATGATCTTGTCTTCGAGCAGCTGGATCTCCTTGCGTAGTTTCACGATGCGCGTCTCGCGGTGCACCGTGCCGCGCGACCGTCCGTACGAGTCGTCCATGTCTGGCTGGTCGAGCGGCTCGGTCGTGAAGCTCATCACGCGGCCGGAGAACGTGGTCGCGATCACTTCTTCAAAGCCGGGCGTTGAGACAATGCCACCCTGCACGCAGCGCACGCTGTCCGAGTTGGCGTACTCAAACTGTTTGAAGACGTCGCCTGAGTGGTCGAACGTGTACACTTCGACCCTGCCGTCGTCTCTTCCAACGAGGATCTCGGGTTGGTCGTCCTTGTTGAGGTCGAAGGTCGCGATCGAGTTGATCGCTGAAGGGGCCGAGTCTTGGTTGTTGGCCACTTTCCACTTGGTCTTGAGCTTCTCGCCGTTGAACGTGACAAGCCCGATACCACCTGTGGTCGTCCCATAGAGCAGCTGCGCGGCGCCAGGCGCGGTGAACGTGGCGCTCTTCGCGTTGCCCTGCGCTCTGCACACTGCGGTCACGGGCGCCGCGACTGACTTCTTCGCAACCGCTTCCGAGTCCTTCACGACGCGCAAGTAGCGGTCCTGGCACCCAAGCAGCGCGAAGAAATCCTGCTCGTGGTTCACGGGGAAGACGATCGAGTCGTTGATCTTGTCTGAGCTCATGTATGAGTGCTTGTCCTGGCCGTTGTCGTACTGGTTAAAGATGTAGTCAGTCGCAGTCCAGAGCTTGGTGTCGAACGTGTGAATCTTGTTCATCGGCTCGGCCAGGTTGCTCTGGAACTTGAAGAACTCCTTGCCCTTCTTGTTGTACCCGTGCACGTTCTGGCCCGTGGACACGAACGCCTTATCCTCCGTGCCTTTGCTCGACCCCATGTGCACGGACGTCACGGGCCCACCCAGCGCCAGGGACTTGAAGACGCTCTGTAGAATAGGAGTGTAGCCTTAGTACTCTACTAGGACGGATCGAGTTGTCTCAATTGGAGCTACAGCTATAGATTGTCGTACCTGCGGCTCTCCTTTCTTCATCTGGAAGCTCGACACCGCGCCATACTCATCGCCCACGACAAATTTTTGCTACCAATACCAAACACATAGAGACGCCCATCCACACACAATACGTTTAGCTGACCAATCGAGCACAAGCTGTGTGGTCCATTCGCTTGCTGTAGTGCGCCGCACCTTCTTCTTCTTCTTGCTGAACGGCAGCAGCCGCAGCGAGTGGCGACTGGAAATTGGCCCCACTTTGAGCAGCTCTGCCTGCGACAGATTCATGCCCGACATGGCTTCCCTAACGTGGATGGCGTTCTCTTCGACGGGCTGTACAACTCTGAGTGGATGGACTGCTTGGTCGATCGATGTGCACAGAAGGCTATTGAGAGCGGAGCTTTTCGCGTCGCTTCAAGATCTGCGTCGCGTTTATTGGTCCAAACTAAACCCATGGATGGCTATTTTACAGCCAATCGCTGAGTGATAGAATGAAGGCTATTGACACAGTTTTTGCATGTTGAAGTGACGAAACTGTGTCAATAGCGTCTGCGAATTGCTAGTGCGTAACGGATCGTGTTGGCACATTCGAGTTGAGTATGTATGGGCTGTTACTCAAGTAATTCGATCTTTGAACGAGTGGACCGACCACCTGGGCAGGCGCATATGGCTCATGGCGTCTCTCCACTATTAGGAAGAGCTCATCCATTCTCCAAGCTGCCCCTCCAGCACAGCCCTGGTCCTAAAATTCACCAGGGTCTCCTCAAGCATGAAGGCCTCGTCGCTCACGTTCTTCCTCTCCGCTGCCGCCGCCGCACTCTTTGGCCTCACGGCTGCAAAGTCCTCACTCGAGTACGAGCAGGAGTTCGAAGCGTGGCTCGCGCGCCACCACCTCCAGTTCGACGAGCCGCTCGAGTACGTCCGCAGGATGGAGACATACATCACGAATGATCTGTTCATTCACAACCACAACGCGCACGCGAACGCGAGCTTCACGCTCGGCCATAACGCGTTCTCGTACTTGACGTTCGACGAGTTTGCGCAGATGAAGAAAGGGTTCGAGATGCCCGATGGGTATCTCGAAGAGCGGCTGCAGAAGACGAAAACAACAGCGTCTCTGAGAACGAATGACGACGAAGCCCCTGAGAGCGTCGACTGGGTCGCGAAAGGCGCCGTCACCACCGTGAAGAACCAGGGCCAGTGTGGCTCTTGCTGGGCGTTCTCGACCACCGGCGCAGTCGAAGGCGCGGCTTTCATGTCTAGCGGGAAGCTGCCGAACCTCTCAGAGCAAGAACTGGTCGACTGCGACCACAACGGCGACCACGGATGCAACGGCGGACTCATGGACCACGCGTTCCAGTGGATCCACAAAAAAGGTGGCATTTGCGCCGAGAGCGAATACGCGTACCACGGCACGCTGGAAGAGTGCCACGCATGCAAACAGGTCGTCAGGGTCTCGGGCTTCGTGGACGTGGACACGAATGACGAAGTTGCGCTGAAAGCCGCGGTCGCGAAGCAGCCAGTCTCGGTCGCGATTGAAGCCGATCAGCGCGAGTTCCAGTTCTACAAGTCCGGGGTCTTCGACAGGACCTGCGGCACCCAGCTGGACCACGGCGTCTTGGCGGTCGGCTACGGTGTGGAGGACAGCAAGAAGTTCTGGAAAGTCAAGAACTCGTGGGGGGCGACCTGGGGCGAAGGCGGATACATCCGGCTGGCGCGTGAGCTCGGTCCTAAAGCGGGTCAGTGTGGCATCGCCATGGTCCCCAGCTATCCTCAGGCATCCTGGATTACTACTGAGAAAGAAGAAGACGCGATTGAGTATCAACACCACCACCAGCAGGAGATTGAGTTGACGGAGGAGTTCACTAAGATGCTTGACCTCGAGGTCGAGAATATGATGGAGAGCAAGCTGGACTACGAGCAGGCGGTACGCGACGCAAAGGTGTACGAGTACATCCCATGGGTGTAACGAGAGTGAGCTGAAAAAGGGACACCAGTCGTACAAGTCAAGATGTGTCACTGTCCTCGAATAGCAACCACATGTTGTTTGACTTTGTGGAGATAAATAAGTAGTCCATTCAAATGGGTTAATCCTTTGTCGAATACAATTGCAGTGCATTTTCCATACTCACGAGCCTTCGAGTCTGATCTTCTTGTTGGTCTGGAATTTGACAAGACGTTTCGGCGCAGCTGTCGTATCTCCTCCGTGAAGCGAGCGATGCAGAAGCGTGAACATGTCTGTCAGCTTTTGTCGGGAGCTCAGAAACGCATCTCGGTCTTCTAGCACCTTGCGCCTCAGCGACGCAACTTTCTCATCGCTCGTTGTATACATTTTCAAAGTTTTCTTGACGAGTTTTCGTAATTCTTGAAATTTGCCATCACCATCTTGACGCTCGTCACTAGTCGTCTCTTCTTGGCTAGATACCTCAAGCACGTCGTGCAACTTGCTCAGTAGTTCTACGAGTTCGCGCTTGAAGACAAAGTCGTTCTCGAGATGCCACGACATGAGCCCGCCTCGCATCTCGTTTCGCAGCATCTTCGACTTCATCGCGGCTTTGATGGTCTTGTCTACTTGTACTTGATCGACGACCACTGTAGAGTCTTCCAATCGGAGCTTTGAGAGTAGCTCCAGTACAAGCTCTTGTTTGGTGAACTGCATTTCAATCTCCACTCCGATAGTGAGGTGAATCGAGCCTTCAGCCAATCCTTTTGTGTCCGCGCAATGGGGTATACCGCGCGGGATGTAGAGAACGTTTCCAGGCACGAGCACAAGCTGATCAGTCGCTCCAGTCTCTACCGGCTCGCTGAGATCGCTGTAGAGACTCGGGAGAACCCCAATGTGCTCCTTCAAGTGCCAGTTTTTCTTTCCCTTGAGCTGAATTACAAAGACTAAGAAAACAACAAATAAATGTGTGTCAGTGTGAAATTGGTTTCTGTAGAGAGCGTCAGAACAGGGTAGTTCACCGTGTCAACATACCACAGTGGTCGTCCACGTGCAAGTTGAACCCTTGCTCGCCTGGTGGAGTCCCTGTCCTCGTACATTCACACACACAATCCATGGATTAATTCCTAGTCAAGCAGCTCAACAGCAAGAATCTGCGACAACTCACAGTAAATGTTCGCGTTCACGTGCTGCTTGATCTCGTCCTGCAGTGCGCTGCAAGCATATGAGATCAACTGAGACCGCGCGTGCACGCCTCGGATGCCGATCGTGTACTTGTTCTTGAACGCGTCCATGACGTCTTCGAAGCGAAGCACGTCATTCAGGTGCCAGTCCGGATACGTCTTCCCGTCTTTCACCAACGTGACGTCAACTTTGTGTCGAAGTCCCAGCAGCTTATCGAAATCAGTGGAGAGAAGGAATGAAGCCAAGTCAAGGTTCCCAGCAGCATCAGTGGCGTCGACCTGAGGAATTGAAAAGCCCTGTAGGATGCGCTTCACCATCGCTTCGCTGTCGCCCGCATAGCCAAACGTGTCCATACAGAAGAACGGCGAGTCGAACAGCTGCCACCTCTGCTCCCACGTGTGCTGTCGCCAGTGCAGGATGTCTCTACCAGCGAGACCTTTCAGTACTGACCTGTACTCTTTGTGGGCCGTCTTCTTCTCTTTGTTTAGTGCGTCAGATACAAATCGCACGAAGCAGAGCGCCAGTCGCTGCTGCTCTGTGGTCGTCTCTAGCCTAACTAGATCTTCTACACGCTCGAAGAGCGTGAGCCTTCTTGACGCCAAGAGGCTCTCTTGCCAGGCTGCCAGCACGACTTCGATCTCAGAGTCACGTTGAGCCAACCGACCTAACGCATAGATTGCCTCGCAGGCGGCTAGAGCCGGATCTGGTTGAAGATTCATCTTGTCGTCGCCACGGGATAACAGCAGCGCTGAAAGAAACGCTAGAAGCTGCATACAAATATACAGGCGTCATCATACATTGCGTCGCATGCGATTAGTAGAGTGGGCTTGAGAGCAAGAAAGAGCATATTGCGCCATTGATGCACAGGCGACAACAGCAACAATTGCAGCTGTGGTTCACTCACCACTGTCATGTTGCCGGTGTGAAACAACACTGGACCTATGGGATCACTCTCGGTTACCATCATCTTTCTCCACTTGTTCTGCAAACACGCGGACAGCACCATCGCAAGCACGTCCGCGATGTCCTCTGCGTCGCCGTCTGCTTCTGCGTCTCCAAGACGCTGCTCGCTGATGTTCACTAGCCGCACATGGCCGACGAGGATCGCGAGCCACGCACCAATAGAAACTGCAAGCTCGTCCGCGTGGATTGTACCGGCGTATTGCTTTGCTAATATCACACGCAATTCGTCGACAATCGCGTCCAGCGCGTCATCCGCGTCGCTTGGAGCAGCGGCATTTGCGTCAGCTTCGCCGCTGTCATGCTGCTGCTGCTGCTGCTCATTGCGCGTCATTTTGAGAAATGGGCCGCTGAGAACTCGTCACTTCGTACTTTAGAGGATCTGAACAGTACAGAAACCGACTCTGGACTCAGATTCAGTGAATCAGTACGTGGCACAGCAGAATGCTGGTCTCTGTATCCACGACCTGCACTCTGTATGCCACTCAAAGTTGCCTTTTGCCATGACGAGACACGAAAGTGGCTATTTTTCCGAAACGAGAAAATAATGTTGGAGAGCCCTCCACCCTTCCCAGGATAGACACAAGGCGGGATGGGAGGACCTCGCTCACCACAACGCATACCATCGCCAGGTCGGAGTCCACATTGAGCGTGTTTCTTTCTGATGGACACGAGTGGCTTTTTTTTACTGTGCTGCATTTGCTCGATGAGTGATGCAACCTGCTAGATATAGCAGACAGCTCCACATAAGCTCACAGTTAGAGAAGCTTGCCATGCCGTTAGGTTAGTTCGTCGTGCAGAGATGGCTGCATTGCATGTACGACGCAATGGATGCCGCGCGTGTTGTTTGTTTTTTCGCTCGTACTTCGCATTCTTCCTTCAAACTCTTCTAGCTGTGTGGGCCGCTTTCTTCGGCTCCCATCATCCCTTTTTTCTCTTTCTTCCTCGTTTTTGCAGGCTTGTGGGTCTGTGGAGACGGGTATGGGTTGTCGTTCAAACTCAGCTACATACCCAAATACCCAGCCCATACCAAAAATCCAAGGAAAAGATTCGCGACTTCAACCAGATGGGTGGGTGAACAGGCTAGAATAAGTGGGTTTGTAAACCCGCCCACCCACCCGTTCGAACCCTATCCACACCGATTTGACCACCACTCTGCAAATCCAAATGCAGTGTGTTTTCTTCGGCATGCTGTGTACGATACTTGCCTCAAGCGTCGTACATCAAATGTACGCAGCCCATGTACGCAGCACATACACAATCTGCCCACACACACAAGCCCACGGGTATCACACGCGGGTTTCGCCCACATTTCCGGTCAGCAATTCCCCCGGCCGCTCGCTCGCTCGATCGCTCCCTCACTCGAGCATTCCCGACTAAGCCACGACAGCAGCAACATTAGCACCCAACCGCTGCTCCTTCTCTTCACCTCTTCTTCTACGTGGATCCATAGCGCACGTTCATTCTCCCCTCACACAATGGAGACTCGGTCGTCCCCGTCGATGCGCGAGCTGCGCGTCATCGCCCACGAGCGCGGCTTGAAGTACTACCTGCATCTGTCCAAGCCGGAGCTGTTCTCGCTACTGCAGCGCAAGCAGGGCGGTGGAACCGGCGTGCCGCCGTCGCAACAGCAACAGCAAGCGACCAGTACGGCCAAGCACGACGAGAGCAAGAAACAACACGCTGGCGGTGATGGAAAAGGCGACTGCCGCCATGGAGAGCCGATCGACACCAGTGCTGCCAAATCGAGTGATAGCTGCACCACGACCTCGTCGTCGTCGTGCGCAAAGTGCGCGTTCGCGAAAGCCTGCCCAAAAGGGACGCGATCAAGCCTGCGCTTATCCAAGTTGAAGCGGAAAGTCGCTGACGAAGACGACGATGAAGAGCACCAACCTGCCAAGAAGAAATCCAAGACCGTGATCAACACCATGGACCCGATCATGATGTGCGAACTGGGGCCACACACGGTACGACGTGCTGCTTCAGCATTGTTATTTACTGTGCTTTCGAAAGGCGTGCTAACCAATCTTCCTATGTTGTTCCTGTGTGCTTAGTTTGAATTTGTTCGAACAAACGGGTCGGTCGTGGTGTACAACGTGGACACGCTTGTCCAGTACATCCTGGCGACCGGTGACTTTTCCGAGCCGCAAACACGCATCCCTTTCTCCGAAGAGGACTTGCGGCAAATTGACAGTGAGGTGGGTAGTTCATTTTGCATTGCACCTCTCTTCCTGCTCATTCCTTGGTAAGTTGATTAATAGTCGACAATGTACCTTCTGATACCAGGCGAACGCAGCACAGCTGGACCTTAAGAGTGTGTGGGAAGCAAAGAAGAACAAACACGAGTTTGACGAGCAAAAGGTCAAGCGCGACGGAATCTTAGGTGAGCGTTGTCACTGCTTCTGTGGCATCAACGTTACAAATTGTTAGTCTAACATGTATCTTAATTGCTCATAGGACTGGAGCGCTGCGCCGGCGAGTTTGTCGCCAAGATGCTCGAAGTCGTTGAAGACGACGACTCGGAAGAAGGCGAGATGATGCTCATTATGAGCCTGTTCCCGTCGTTCTCGGACATTTTTGAGCAGATCCGCAAAAGCGACAAGGAGTACGCGAAGCAGTGCATGAACCATTTCAAGGCATATCTGCGAGGTCCGAAGAACCGCCCAACGACTGACAACAGTGGATTATTACCCGTGATCTTGGGATTCCTTGACGAAGTCAGCAGTGGCGGCCAAAGCGCGAGTGCGTTTGGGTTTTGAGTTGAAGAGCTATGGCGGCTCTTCTCCTATTTTTTAGGTTAGCGGGTAGTAGTGGTAGCTGTATTGTAGTAGTAGTGTACGTGTCGTAGCTAAATTAGCAGTAGATGGCTGCAGCGAGGTTGCTGTCGCCCCAAGTAGGACAGGTTCTCATATTCATAATCTCCATTTGCATCTTCATCCAAATTGCAGCCATTTTCGAGCCAGAATGCCATCTCATACAAACTTCAAAATGTGTTTTGCACAACAGCCAAATTTATGGATTCAGGGTGTGGACGACATCAATATCGTTCTTGTACAAGGAGATTTTCTTCAGCAAGAGTGTATGTGTTCTTGTAGAGAATTTGGAAGATTTGCGCGCGCTTTCCAAACAAAACAGTTTCGGAAACGCGAATTGAAGGTGGAAGGAAGGGACAGTCCGCATGGAGGCGGCGCCAGGGGCAGCAGCAGCAGCGAAGAGGGAAGCAAGGAAAGCAGCGCAAGCGCGCGCAGCGCTGGATATGATCACAGGCACTTCTTCGTACTTCTGACGTGTCGGCGGCGATCTCATCGAGGAGCGACCTTTAATTATAGAAGGCGTAATCAGCGTTGACAGTGCGGCGCTTTGGCGAACAGGTGCGACGATCTGGAGCAAACAGGCGCGGCGGAAAGCAGACGCAGGAGGAAGAAAACAAACAGAGTGTTGATAGAGGATGCAGAAGCAGCAGGACAAGAGAGATACAGATACAGGGACAGATTCAGCCAGTGGTGATGCCAGGAACAGGTCCAGCAGCGCGAATGTCCAGGTTGGTGGCGACGCGGTTCCAGGAAACGAGCGACAGGGTCAAGCAGAAGCAGTGATAGCAGGTGTAGCTGTGCAAAGAATAGGTCAGGCGGCTGCAAGTGATAACGCTGCACTACCTGCACCACGACTGCAGAAAGTGCCAACGAAGTCTGCGTCGGTACGAGCTTCGAACCGAACGTCGCCGCTCAAAGAACCCCTCCGAATTGATGTCAACCCGCCCGCAGATGCAGGTTCCATACCGATACCGATGACGTCTCCACTGGGAATGTTCGCAACAAAGAAGTTGCCTTTGATTAGTCATCGCTCGCATCCTGTCTCAATTTTCAACAGCAGCGAGAATCGATCCAATCCACAGTTGTACGGGACTCCGTTCCTCGAGTACGGCATGATTGTAGCGCTATCGTGTGATGACAAGAATGGCATCATCGCTGCTGAAGGGTACGCATCAAGAGACGTTCGTCTTGAAAAGCTGACTTACAATCTCGACCTGAATGAAGCGCCGCCAAAGCTCGGTCTCGGGGGCCGCGAAGAGCGAAAGATGTTCGAAGAAGGCGGATTTCGTCTCACTTCGTGTCCGTATCGAGATTGCCTTTTCGAAGTTGTGCCGAGAATGACGTATGACGCCACAATTGCACTAGAAGCACTGAAAGCACAAACCAACGAGCGACGAGCTACAGAGGGCGGGAAAGAAAACAACAGTGAACAGCAGAACATCCGTCTCCGCGATCGCAACTCGATTGCAGATCTAACGTTTAAAAGTGATGCGGAACTCCGGTTGAACGCGACAGTGTACAAGAAGCTGAAAGGAGTTCAAGTGATTTATGGACAAGTAAGTATGTTTCGTTACCGACTGCTGTGCGTAGTCAATTGCCTTGACTAAAGTCTTACGTGTGGATTTATTCCAAACAGGTGGTCCAGCTTCGGCACACCAAGAGTGGAAGATTCCTGTCACTTCAGGCATCTCCTGTACTTCTGCGTGGTGCTGAAAGTGTAACGGTACGAGGTCGGCGACATAATTGCTCTGAATATCGCTTGGTCGCACTAAGAAGTACCTTCTGGTGGGTGTTTGCTGAACTGAATACAGGCTTGTCTTGAAAATGGCTCCCCTCGATCGTATTTTTCAATATTGCCGCGGTTCAAGCTCCGATCAAAAGGAGCTCCTGTGCTCTTGACGGATCAGGTTTGTAGTGTGTTTTTCACTTGCTTGCTTGTTTACAATAAAACACTTCTGTCTAATAGCAATGCTCTGTGTGTTTCCAGTTGGTATTCACCAGCGAGAACTATGCCCAACCATTCAGTCTGTATGTCTCGAATAGAAACTCCGCGGATGGCACATCGTTTGCAGTTGTTGGCTCGACTGCTCACGCGTCTCAGTGGCGTGCAGTTCTGTATGACAAGCCTGAGAGCACCAGCACAGCGCCAATCCGTGCGGATGGTCTCCGTGCAGGATCATGCGTTCGACTGTTTCATCTAGAAACAACTTCGTGGCTTCGATTCGCCATGCTCGAGAAAGAAGCAACGGGGTCCAGCCAAGTCACTCTTCAGTTTAGTGAGGACAAAGATGTGGAAGACGAGTCGGTACTGGCAACCTCTCCTGAGTCGATATGGGAAGTGGAGAGGACGAACGTGTACGAGGGTGGAGAGATTACGTGGAAAGACTCCATCACATTTCGCCACGTCACCACCGGGAAATACTTGGCAGTCTCGCCACTTGCAGCGTCACCAGCCGTGAACTCAAGATCTCCTGTTGCCATGCGGTCTCAAGCAGGGGTGTATTCTCATGTCATTGCGCAAGATCACCCGCAGTCTTTCTGCTTCATGCCGACCGCCGTTGCCGATGAAGGGTAAGCGATCGTGCACTCTTGTGGATTTTTGCAGCTACTAGCTCGCCTACTGTATGATACTTGGAGTCCTAACATCTCTATGTTGCAGTGATCAGATTGAAAATGGCGACGTTGGACTTATTCAGCACAACAAAGGAAGGGGTTTTCTTCACTCCGTGGAGACACATGCGTCGACGATGAACGACATTCGGTTTTCGTCAAAGTCGCTCTCGAACGGCACGAGTGGAAATGGCTCTAGCTTTACTGTGGTATCACTGCCAGGGGCTCGAGATGAAGATGCGTTCAAAATCATCGCAGTGGTGCAAGCTGAAATTGAAGATACGCTGCTGCTCGTGTCGTACAAGCAGGTCTTGAAGATTTTCATCCACCACTTCCAGTTCTCCGGTTTATCTGGTCAAAACAACACATCGGGCAACGACGGCTCGCTCCTATACCGTTTCGATCGCGACGAAACGATCGTCTGCTTCCGGAAAGTTGAGCAAGTGCTTGAAGAGCTGATCTCCTTTTGTTCGGATGGAGAGAAGCTTTCGACTGGTTACCTGCGAGTACGCCAGAGCTTGTTTAGGATTCATCGGTACATCGATCTGCTCGTCGAGATGATCAAGGCGCCGTTCCAGCGCTACGGCGGACCGTTCAGTGTGGAGGAAGTGTCATCTCACAATTCGGAATACGTGAAGTTTGCGAACCAGCGTGACGACGACCATGAGGTTCAACTAGACGCAACATGGGGTGTTTCGACTGCTGATTCGTTGTCCAAGCACGCCTTCGATCGAGGCAGCCAAGATACAGATACACCAGCATCACCACGGACATCTGCGCACCAGTCGTTTTACACGCAAGAAAAGTCGTGGCGGAAGAGACCGAGTGCGACCATCAGTTCCAGACAAGAGATACACGTAGCTGCAATGCAGAGCCTGAACCGAATCATCCCCAGTGTGAATTCGCTGCTGGTACACATTTTCTCGTCAAATCGAACCAATGAACTCCACATGGTGAAAGTCGGCATGCCAACCCTTATGGAGCTACTGGGAAATGGTTTCCAGACATCTCTTCCGCTGTCGTATCTACTTCGAGAAAATCGAAATCTTGTGGAGTCGATCACGGCATACGCAACGATCATTCGCAATTTTTTTGATCTGATCAAGTCACGTGGGAAATCTATCCGATACATGCAGTTCCTCGTTGCGTTGTGCACTTCACGAGGGCGAGGAGTTCCGAAAACCCAAGAAGCGATCTGCGACTTGCTGTTCAACCCTGAGAATGGCTACCGCGACCATGTGGTTGTTCCCATTCGTCCTTGTGATAGTGGCTTCGAAATCTACGCTATCAACCTCAACTTCAAGTGCACGGTCCCAGATCCTCGAATCGACGTGATGTTCAGCAAGGACACAAAGAAGATCGCATTGGGCGACGGCTTCGGCAAATGGATGCCGTTGGCGATGTTCTACGAAGAGTACTACGTCCACGGGAAGAGACGACCGCTTGGGCAATACTGCTACGGTCTGTTTCGCCTGTACGTATCCTTGTGTCTCGATCGCAACTACGTCAGTATCGAGTACATCCAGACAGCTTTTCCGCGAGAAAATCTACTGAGATCAGTTATGGACAACTCGCTGTCGCGGTCTCTCCGTACAGTTCTCATGGATCTGATACGGGTGGCGTATATTGACTGCGAGCCCCAAAAAGCTGTGACATGCCCAAACTATACGCGAATTTGGACGGAAGTCGGTTTGAAGAGCAGCGAGGTGCTGTCCGCGTTCACTGGCGAGGGGTACTCGTCACAAGATCGCTTCTTCTTCTCTCGAATGAAGGATTTTTGCTCATCGTACTTCGACAAGCTGCGAGGAACGATTGTGATCGAAGAAACCCCCGAGAACGAGTTGACTCTAGCGACCGTGCGAGTTTGCAAGAAGATGATGGAGTTTGGCATGTACGCCACTGAAGACGAGCTCTCTCGTCTTGTGACGCGGCTTGTAGAAGTGCTTGATCAACGAACTGATATCCTGAGGAGGATACAACCTGCGAAAATGTCGGGAGATAAAGGACACAGAAGGCAGCAAAACCAGAGGAAGGATGCTCAAGTAAATGGAGGTCCAATGGTTTCCCATTCACCATCGAGAGATGCACGGCGGCGAGATATGTCGGTGACAGATGGTCCACGAAATCTATTTACGACAATGCTTCAGACAGTACCTCAAGACCCCCACTTGCCAGGTCGCAACTCTGCAGACGGAAACAGTGGAGCGCTGTCATCGGTGGAATCAGCCTTGCAGAGTACTCTTCGTTTCCGTAACTCAGCTTTACTAGACGGTGGCACAACTCAAACCAAAAGTAAAGAGAGTGTCAAGGCGGTTGCTCGGCAATACAGCACGCGGTCTATCGTTCAAGCGAACTTAGAGGAAAATCTTCAAACTTCTTCACCTTCTTCGCACAAGCTGAACCACGAACAAGTCTCAAATCGGCGTTCGCTCGTGAGTTTGAATGGTGGATCATCTGGGAAACCAAGGTTCAAGAGGCTGGATCCACGTGGTCGTACTGTATGGCAGTTTGCGAACCCGAAAAAGCAAAATATGGAACCTGGCACCAGAATAAGAGTCGAAATTCTCACCGCGCAACCTAACAACCGGCGTACGACTACGCACAGATCCATCGGCCATCAAATGAACGAAGTCAATCGCGTGGTAATGGAGATTAAAGACGAGGTATGTGCAGTTCTGAAGCACGTTGACAACATGCGAGTCGATTATCAGCTGTCATCCCTTCTGTCGAATTATCAAGCTCGCCACGGGGGTCCAAGGAGCGATTATGATTCGCGTCGCACAGTGGACAAGGCGCGACCAGGATTTGGCGACAGCGGAATAGTGACCCAAGATGTTGCTAGTAGCGAAAGAGGAGACCATGCCGCGCACTCTCATTACGCACCCGCACTTGAGCTATTGGCGTCTGACAAGCACTCGCCTCTTGCCAGATACATGGGTGACAAGAAGACACTGGAGTGTAAATTTTCGCTGGCACGACTGTCGAAGAGAAATGTGACGACGGTTCTGATGCAAATGCTAATGTACGAGTATCCACCATTGGTGTCAAAAGCACTTGAGCTCTTGCTTCAGCAGTACAACCAGCATGACCAAGTCGTGAAAGCAATGCAAAATCTTCAACTCTTGGTCACAGACGAAACGATTTCCATTTACAACAAACTGAAAGATGATGTCGACAATCTGCGGCGGCTTTCAGAGACGACAGAAGTCTGGATGGATCTGACTTCGAAGACTGATTTCGAGAAAGCTGAGGCAGCGTGTTTGCTTCTGAAGTCGTTAACCGATGTGGTTCGACATCGAGATTCTACGCGGGCAAAAAGCGCAGCAACTTATGCAAGCAGTGGTCAGTCTCAATTGACTCATCATACCGCACTTGATTTTCCAGCTCGCAGCGGTCAAATAGTTGCCCCAATTGCTACTGATATGCTAGCGGAGAGTATCGTAGTTGGCAATCACGATCGAAGCTATGCACCGCGCTTCGCAATTGAAAAACTGCCTCCAAATCGAAAGCTCAAGTTTTCGCGGAACAAGTATCACTTGAAGCGCTCGCTGGGAAACGTGAGTCATCTGTCAGGCTTCCACGAAGTTGTCGTGCTGAAAAGACACGGAGACGAGTCGTCTTTACAACCAAGGGATCGTCACACCAATGGCGCCTTCCATAAAGACTCAGCTAAAGCGTTCGAAGCGCGACGTCTGTTGAGAAATTTGAAGGCTGCACAGTATTCAGTGAGTATGTTGGTTGATGGAGCGCATTTCTTTGAGGCTCATCTTTCATACAGTGAGGTCAAGCAAAGCTCTGGGAGTCCCATAATGTCGTCAGAGTCTCCCGGATCGCAGTTGAAAGAGATGCTTCGGTCAAGACAGCGAGATCAGATTCAAGCGGTGTACACTCAAGCAATGGAGTTCTTATGTGCTCTTTGCTCGAATGATGCAGACAACCAATTGCTGCTAGCTCCGCACGTCATCATGATTGCCCAGTACATGGGAGAGCTTGAGGTCGCGCAAGAGTTGCTTGTCGCGATCTACGCTGGAAATGCTCAGCTTTACAAGACTGTTCCGGCCGAGGTTATCAGCATCGTTGTGACCCGGTTGATCAACGATGGCCCCGATCCCAGGTACCTGTACTTCATGGAAACGATGGTGATTTGCGACGAGAAACCGGTGCTGGAAAACCAGTTGCTGGTGCTGTTCCAGCTGATCAAGTCCCTTGAGAGCGCCGCGGTGTTGCAGTTTTTCGATGATCATTTTGTCACTGTCCGGTTGTTCGACGATCTCTTCCGGCGCTATGCAACATTTGCAAAAGGCTACAGCAAGTACAACTCTTCTTCTTCCGATGGAAATGATGACGACGAAGAGCAAGAAAGTGGGACGCTGGCGAGTAATGCAGAAAACGCCCATCAGGAAGGCACGTTAAGGCTTCGAAACCAGCGCTTGTCATCGCCATCACGATCTCCTGTGGACGACAAGATAATTGCAAGGGACTCGAAAACACTGGAATACCATGTGAGGTTGCTGTATCTGTTTGCTGCTTGCGCGATGGGGAAGAATACGCGCGTCCAGGAAATTTGCCAGCAAATCATCCCGATTTCGAACGTACTGGAGTTGTTGTGGCATGGAGAGTGCACCGATGGTATGCAAGCTGCGCTTCTTCGTTTCCTCAACGAGGTGTTTCTGGTCGCTGATGATATTGAAACTCCGAATGATGATATTCTGACGCGGATATTGATTGTGCTGACGCATCTTTGTGAGACGAGCGTGATGAAGCACCTGAAAGCGACCCAAGTCGACGATTGTAACCGCCACGCGCGCTTGTCGCTCCACAAACACAAGATGAAGCCTGAAGCAGCGGCGCATCTTTTGAGGACCAAAGCTGCAAGAGAGGATTCGGCTCTGTGTGTGCTGCTGTACTCGCTTGTTCCGACGTTGTTGTCGTTCATCCATCAATTTCCAAGTCTGTTCGACGCCAGCGACGACGCGTTGCACTATGCACATCGAACCCAACAGAGTCTGGGATTACTCTTTGCAGCCTGTTGTACTTCGGAGTGGCGTCTCGGTGACCATGTGCTAGCAGATATTGACGAGCTCGTGTATGCTCTCGACAAAATCACTCAGCTGGGGGTGTATGAAAATGGATCGGCGCCGCCCATTTCGCTGGAGACGATATGGATGGCTTCGCTAGAGTACACTCAGCGTCTCGATCTCCATTCGTTCCATTTTGATGTGGAGCTGTCAAATCTGCTTCAGAGAGCCCTTGATGATAGGGCAAGAGATCCCACTCAGCCTTATAAAAGCACTGCTAAAGAAACATCACGTCCACGGAGAAAGTCATCTGGATCTGGCAGTGATACAGGCATGCAGGAAATCAACAAGCACATCAAGGACACGATAACCATGATGCGAACTAGCGACCTCGCCAGCTCGAGCACGACAGCAGAAGCGCTCAGCCAGGAGCATACTCTCACGAGCAGCGCGGTGAAAACGAACATGCTTTCGGATAATCTTCGCATTGTGCAGCCGCAAGTGTATGGCAATAGACGTGGTCGAGATTCACAGGAGTATCGACACGACTCATTTGAACGTCTTTCAGACTCAAGCGCTTTCAACCAGAAGATTGAACTACAGGTGACTGGAAACAAGTCAGTGAATGCGCGTCCAAATGTTGTACAGCGAATCCTACCTGGAAGGAAATACTTCCCCAGTCTTCGCTTTGGATGGCGGAAACCAAAGCAGCACGAGTTGGGGGTTTCGGGAAAGGCAGCGATGTATTCAGAAGCGTCTCCCCCCAAATCTCCACTGCGACGATTTTCGTACGTCAGCAATTTGCTGAGCAGCCTTGAAACCTCAGCCGCCAATAGTGTTGAGCAAAAGCTGCCTTCAAAGAGCATGCCGATGGGACACCAGCAGAAGAACTTTCGCGAATTCGATCAGTTTCTCTACAATATGCGCACCCACCCGCGGGTTCACAGTGCCATGCGAGACGAGCTGAATCAGATGGTGCAGGGGATTCTGTCCGTAGAGCTTTCGTTGAGAGACGAATACGACCCCCTGTTGCATCCCAGCAACGTCCGCCTCACCTTTGACGAAGTGGTATCGAAGCTCGTCGCGCACGTTGAGAGGTTCCAAGACACTCACTACATCAAGATGAATATGACACTGCTGGACGTATTTTGTCGAATGATCTACGCTGTTGACGATCCAGAACAGCGCCACAAAATGCAAGCAAAGCTGAACCAGCTTGGTGTCACAAAGCTTGTGGTCCAAATCATAGCGTGGCGAGATGACGACGCGTTGTTTGCGACAAGCATCAAGCTGGGGGTTGCTCTGCTCGACGGAATGAATGCCGAAGTTCAAGAGAGCTTCTACTGTCACTGGCTGGAAATCGGAAATGCTGGCTTCTTTGAGCGGGTTCGAAGCAAAATCGAAAAGTCCTGCAAGTTTATTCGGAATGGGCAGAACGATCGCGCTCATACCACAATACTTGAAAGAGGCGTGTCGTTCCAGCTTTCTGAAAAGAAACCAGACAGCGCGCACTTTCCGGAATCAACAAATGTTACGAGAGCATCTGCAGCACCACCGAAAAAACGACAATCGATGTTTACAATGGGGTTGGACCCTTCTGCAACAGTAGCAGGCGTACACCAGAGCGTGGATATTAGCGGCACCACGAATTCGGGCTCGACCACGACCTCCATTTTCCGCTTCTTACAGCTTCTGTGTGAAGGGCATTACTTGAATGCGCAGCGCTACCTCATCTTCCAGCCGAATGCAAGAGTATCTGCGAATTTGGTGGAAAGCACGACCTCCTTCCTGCTGGATACGTATTTGGCGCTCACAGACATCGATATTGGGCTCATCATCCAGCTCTTCGAGACCATCACCGAGTTTTGCCAAGGTCCTTGCATCGAAGCACAGGAAACAGTGGCGAATTTCAAGTTTATCAGCACTGTGAATGCGTTGATGATGCATTCGTTCGAGCATTCGAATAGTTCGAGGTCTTTGGCTGAAATACGGCAACTTCGTGCATCCGTTGTCGTGACCATATTGAGTCTCCTCGAGGG
>JAADVO010000432.1:0-27503 GCA_023335655.1 Globisporangium spiculum | reverse complement strand
GTCCCACCCAGATCACTGATAGAATAGGTCGAGAGCGAACGAATCAATACATTTAATATTTAGAACGCTGAGAACTCCATGATCTCGATCACATTCTGTTGGATTTTTAATCTTAGCTAGAGATGGCTCTGCGGGATGCAAGGATTCTTGTTGTGTTGCATGTTTCCAGGTAAACGGCACTTCGAGCACGATCGACTCTGGTTCAAGCTGTAACTTGGCGTGACTTTCGGCGACAGCTATTATAATACTACTACTAAATTTGTATGGTAGTACTACTGTAGTAGTAATAAAAACGAATGAACCAATGGGTGTAATATTTTATCCAATGAATTATTCCGTTTACGACATGTTTTTATCTCCACAGTTGGTATCTCTTGATTTTATCCGATTTATGGAAGATTTTATCTGTTTACAATGGTTTGTATGTTTCCTTAGCAATTGCTAATTTTATTTTTGACGATTTGTGCCATTTTTCGGAAGATGTCGTTCTTGCTGGGCGACGACTATGGCTCGAGCAGCAGCAGCAGCAGCGATGAGGAGAGCGAGCATGAGTTCAAGTTCGACGCCGCGCTTCCGCGTTCGGAGCCCAAGCAGAGCGACGGTGGGGCAGCGCTCACTCTGTTGCCATCTGCAGACAGCGTGCTGGCCGGTGTGAGCGCGTCCTCTGCGTCGTTTCTAGCGCCACAGAGCGCCCAGTCGGCCGCCACCGCCATCGTCGAGATCGACGTCTTCAAGGAGAACGAGCGCGCGAAGGCGCTCCAGGCGGCCGAGAGAGCGGCCGATCGACAGAGTCGCAAAGACAGATTCGCGCCGCCGACCGATGAATTGGCGAAGAAGAGGCCGCGAACGGCGACCGAAGCAGACGAGAAGGCGCCCGCCAAGGAAAAGAAGGACGCCAAGGAGCGCGTCAAAGCGCAGCGCACCAAGGGCCAGGCGGGCATCGGCAGCGACTTCCGCTCCTGGAAGTCTGAGACCGAGATGTCCATGCGCCAGCAGTTTGACTAAAAGCAAGGCAGAGGTGGTGAAGTAAAGCAAGATAGTTGAACAATGTGATTGGTGGTGAGTGGGTGGGGATATTTACTGGTTCATATTATTATGGCGTGTTTTGATAGAGAACAGAAAGGCCGCCTAGAGCGCTACGTAGGCTGCAAATGTGGCGAGCACCGCGACGCTCGCGCTGATGAGGGCGGAGGACACGGCGCCGCTGGTGGTCGGCGACGGAGTCGGCGTGAGGGTCGGGCTCGGAGTCGCGACGTCCGCGTCCGCACTCGCGGATTTCGCGGTCGTGGCCGGCTTCTGAGTCGTCTGTTTCTCGATTTCGAGGCTCGATCCAGAGGACGAAGACGCCAGTGACTTGCTCGTGCTTCCTGAGAAGGACGCCTCGGCCGCCACCGTGTCGTCTGCGGTCGGGGCTGGTGTGTCTTCAGCAGCAGCAGAGGCGTCGGTGCTGTTGGCGCCAGGTGCGAGCGTGGCTGGGACCTCCTTGGGCTCGACGATGCCGCATTCGGTGAAGACGCTCACGACCGCGTCCTTGAAGGAGAGCGACGAGCCGTCGAGCACGAGGTTGCAGCGCGGCAGGCTCAGGTCGCCCAGGCGCTTGACGAGGTCCGTGCACTTGCAGACCGCCTGGCGCTGCGAGCTGGTCGGCAGCGTGTTGCTCGTGAGGTCGAACGTGGAGCTCGTGGCGCAGCTCTTGAGCTCGTTCGTGAGTCCGCCGAAGACCGACTGGCGCTCGCTCTCCGTGCACGTCTTGTACTTGCTGGCGGCGTCTGCGGGTAGCGCGAGCGCGGCGATGGCGACTGTGATCATGGTCAGGACCTTCATGGCTTGTGGAGGTGAGGATGCTGGGGCTGAGTGGTTGAGTGAGCGTCCGGTGGGTGGGGGTGGGTATCTGGCGTCTTGGAGGCAGATTCGAGAATGAGCTCTTGGGGTTTGCGACCGCTGGTTGCCTTTGCTTGGTGTTGCTTCTGGCGCGTGGACAGAAGCACAGTACCATACTGTGAGGGATCCTCACGGTCAACAAAGTGGAAAATTGCGAGCGCTTGTCCCAGTCCCACTCTGATGGTCATCAGCTGAACTTAGTGTGCTCAGCATTGACGATTTGTATGAGGCTCAGTATGCTCAGCTCCTCGCATACTGAACCTCATACAAAAACAAAGATGACACGTTAGCAATCGCCGTATCCGCCGTGCAGCTCCAACATTCGTTAGAGGGTGGCGGAAAGCGCGTGTAATGTAATGATGAGGTGCACTCGTCCTGCGTTGCAACCAACGCATGTGGCCAAAATGCGCCTGTGTGAGCTCGCGTAGGCACACACAGGTGGGCCACGTGACTTGCGGTGTGAATGTCTGTCTATTCGAGCGTATGGGGGCGTCAACACCTGCGCCGCGAGTCGAAAGACGCATCTATGCGTCAATTTGTGGCGCAAATGGCGTCCAACGTATTGACAGCTGCTGCTGTAAATCATCTTGACTCGGCTCTGGGGTCACTATCGCATGAAGATTTGATTGTGGCGCTGAGCAGTCGCGTTGCTGTTTGAGGGTCGCGATCTTTCCAGAGACCAGTCAGTCGGTCCAAGCCCAAGAGCATGCCATGTGGATCCAGCCGCCGATACAAACTGGATCCGCCGCCTCATTCCGCGATCTCCCCACCACAGCAGTAGCAGTAGCAGTAGCAGTAGTAGCAGCGCGATGGACTCGCTGTTCACGCGCCTGAGCTCGCTGCTCATGGGCGAACCCGCGCCGGAGACCGACGACGAGCGGATGCTGCGGCTGCGCAACCACTCCAAGCTGCAGCTGCTCACCAAGAGCCAGCGCGCCGTGATCCTCGAGGACCTGGAGCGCGCGATCCAGGCGCTGCGCTTCTTCCTGCAGGCCAAGCGCGCGAGCAACGAGGAGGAGAAGGATGACAGCGACGACGGTGAGCGCCTCTCACCCAATAGCCGCCAGACTGCGATGATGGAGTCCACGGATGAGCGCAAGCAGCTGCTGCTCAACGACGAGCTCGCGGTCGTCAACGCGCTCTGCATGCACTTGGACCGGTGCATGACCCACGGACTGCGACCCGTGGAGAGCGACGACGGCTCGACTGTCAAGTTCTTCGGCGTGGTCAAGTGGACCTGCACGCGCGTGGAAGCCATCCGCCAGAAGCAGATGCTCGACGCCATGCAGAGCGCTAGCAATCCAAACAGTACGTATAATAGCAATGGCGCGGCGAGCCGAAAGGTCTCGGAGGTGGTCACCTCGAGCCTGGAACCGGACCTCCCGCGGCACATCCGCGGCTTCTTTGGCGCCGTGCGCTCGGCCAACGGCCTCGCGAACGTCAACTCGGATGAGGGCAAAGCGCGCGCGTTCGTGCGCCAAGCGCTCAATATGCACCTGCTGCAGTCGTCCATGAGTCTGATCCTCTCGGAGAGCAATCTGGACCTGCTCTCGTCCTACTACACCGAATTCGCGCTCTTCCGCCAGCGAGACGAGGTCAAGATGTTCTTGAGCATGCTCTCGGGTCTGGACGAGCTCTCGTTCGCGTTCCTCATTGACGACATGCGCCTGGACCAGTCGCCTGACACGCTGCCGTTCTCCAAGCCGCTACCGCGCCTGAAAGCTCAGAAGAGCAAGAAGGGCGCGCCGAAGCTCATCGACCCCGAGGACATGGTCGGCGGCCGCGTGCGCCTCTGCGAGGAGGACAGCGAGACCAACTTGCTGGCGGAGAAGCTCGTGTCCCATCACGAATTGCGCAGCACGTTCAACTCCATGAAAGGCGGCAACCCACTCTCCGACATCCTCAAGCAAGCCGCGACGTCGCAGAAGATGGAGGACGCCGCCACGGCGGTACTGCGCTTCCTGGAGCTCGGATACCCCGAGTACGACGTGTTCGGCAACGAGCTGCTCGACGTGCTCTGCAACCCGTTCCTGAGCGGCATGGCGCGCTTTGAGACCGCGATGGCGATCCCAGACGTCGTCGAGGCGTGCTTTTGCTACATGTACGAGAACATCGACACGCCGGGGCTCTTCCAGGTGCACCTGCACGCCGACCACGTGATGGAGCTGCGCGACACGATCGAAGAGCTCGGCGGGTTCCACAAGAAGATGGCGGTCAACACGCACGAAGTGACGGCAATCCTGCTGCAGTACCTCTGGGAGCTGCCAGACTCACTGCTCACAGAGGAGCGCCTCGAGAACTTCTTGGCGTGCGGTGGCAAGAGCGAGGACAGCATGATGAGCGAAGACGAGAAGAAGATGCTGCTGCGCGTGCTCGTGAACGACCTGCCGTGGTATTGCAAGCCGATCCTCGAGCGGCTGTGCCACCTGATCATGGTCGCGCTCGAACCCTGCCACGCTGAAAAGAACGGACTGACCATGTTCTCGATCGCCAACTGCCTCGGTCCGATCCTGCTGCGCAAGACACACGGCTTCCGCTTCCACGAGTACGAGGACCCGACGTTCCGAAAGTATCCGGTCGGGTACCAGAACTCTAGCTCCGTGCGCTTCCGTTTGATGCCGAGTGGCGACGGTCTCGGCGGGGACTACGACAGTTTCCCGTATACCAGCAGCGTCGATCGCGCGACGGCTGAGGCACGAGCGCTGCGTCACATGAAGCGCGACGCCGAGGAGAGCGCGCACATGCTCAGTCTTCTGTTCCGCGAGCACAACTACATTCTGAGCGACTTTCGGCAGGAACTCGTCGCCCGGAGAGCTAGATTGCGTGAGAAAGTGTACTTTTTAGAAACGATCCGCTTCAAGATGGAGGAGCCAATCGAGGTCTCGAACGCGGAGCACGTGAAACTGCTCAAGCGCCTCTGGGACGGCCTCTTGCCGGATCCAAACGCTCAAGAGGAAGACAAAGCGATCGTATTGGGACCTGGCAATGGTGAATCAATTGACGTGACGGCGCTGCTCGCGTCTAAGCGCTGGAAGCTCAGTGGGTTCCACACGGAGAACCCGCTCGGAGGCTTCCGTGGCGGCGGTGTACTGTCGCTCGAGACGCTGGTCTACTTTGTCGAAGAGTACCCTGCGAAAGCCAAGTCCATGATGGTGCGTAACGCCGTCGCCGGCGGGAACCGGTACCCGTTCCCAGTCGCAAGCATCAACGTCATGCGCATGATGATGAAGCTGCTGATGCTGGACGAGGCGCCGGATGTGTGCAGCAAGCTGGTGCTGCACTCGGCCGATGAGAACGTCCCAACAACCGTGCTCAAGATGCGCATCGCCGAGCGCGTGAGCCGCACGCCGTTCTGGAGCGTGTTCAACGACCCACTGGCGTTCTTCAAGCTGCAGTCCATGGCGTTCATGCTGCTAGACCTGCACTGGATCCACTCGGGGGCGACCCAAATGGGCTTCCAGCCGGTCCTGGACGCCACGCGCAGACAAATGGGTTGGCTGCTCGAGCAATCACCCGCGAGCGTCGAGGACATGTGGACGAAGTGGATGGAGGTGCGCGAGCAGCATGCGGCCAAGTACACGCCCATCTTCTCAACTGGTAGCAGCAATGACAGCACGGGGGTGATGACGACGGCCTCTTCCGAGAGTGACGACCTGGTGGAGCAAATGCTGCTGCATCTCAAGGAGAAAGAAGCAGAAGCAGCGATGGCAGCAGCAGAGAGCTCTGCGCCTGAGATCCAGGAGCTGGAGTTAGCGCAGGCGCCTGTGCAGCAGCAGCAAGAATTTGGCGGTGTCCCAGCCAACACACCTGCGCCGCTTGCGAAGGAAGAGCCGCCGAGTCTCAGCACGAGATCGCCTTCAACGCAGGAACGAGAAGAGCCGTCGTTCGCCCATGTGCCAATCTCGAACGAGCTCGCACAGGCCTATTGAGTGAGGTTTCAGACCACTTTCAATGCCAGTAAATAGCCTAGGAGCAACCAAGTTGTACGCGTAGATATGCTTTTTCACTCTAATTATTCTGTTGTTCACCATTCTCTTCGTTTCTTCCTCTTCCACTTCTTCGTCTACAACACGCTTGTTTCTACTTTTCTCGTTTACCATTACACTTTCGTGACCTCCTTGGTGCTGCCGCCGACAATGTTGGTCGCGTGCTGCACGTAGATGGAGCCACCGCTGCGTGTGACCTTGCCCGCGTGATGGCGGTCGCAGCAACCGCCGCCGTTGCGCGCGCTCCAGAAGCAGAGGTACGAGTAGAGGTTGAACTTGGTCGGGATGTGGTCCACCACGTAGCGGAACGCGTCCTCGGCGTCGCCCTCTTCGAAAGGGTACTCGATCCACTCGTGCTTGCTCAGGCGCGTGTTGTTGTCGCGCTCGCCGATCATGTGGTTGCATGTGTTGAGGTAGACGAGCGGCCGGTGCGAGTCCGCGCGCATCTTCCAGTCACCGCACATCACCTCCGCGCGGTAGTGGTGCATGAGCGAGAACCAGTCGCCCACGTTCTTCTTCGCGCCTTGCGACCACTGCTGCTCGCCACCGTGGTCCTGCGAGAAGATGCTCGTCCATGGCGTCGCCGAAGTCGGGTCCAGGTTCACGTTTCTGTTGAAGGAAAGGAGTCAAACGCACGGTTTATTAGCCTTGCATTCGTCTACGTAAGCACATACGCATTTCAGGCAGCGGGGACGCACCTGAACTCCATGTAGTTGATGTCTGCGGTGCGCTTGTACGTTCTCCGGTTGAACGTGCGGTAAAGGATCGTGGCGCACGTGTTCTCGGATTCCTCCTTGACGCGGTTGTACGACGACTCGCCCGCGAACACGATGCAGAGCTTGCAGAAGAGCAACCCCGAGTCCTCCTGGCGCTCGAACTGGAAGAACACCTTGACGAGCTGGTTGTGGTTGGCGATGTCCACGTCGGGTTGTACGAACACGGGCAGGCAGCGCCGCAGCCATGCGACCTCAGCGTCCGTGGCGCTCGAGCCGTAGGCAGTGGAGCCCAGCACGGACGGGCTGGCGTTCTCGCTCATCTCGCGGTACGCGAAGGACACGTCCGCGTCGGTGGTGATCGGAGCAATCGTGGCGCTGGGGACGGCGCGGGCGGCTGAGCGAGGCGAGACGACCGGATCTGTCTGCGTCGCGTCGAGTCAATTGCGCACTCGCCGCTGCGCTTCTTCAGAGAGAAGGCCGAGAGACGGGTGTGTGGGTGGGTGAGCGAGTATCTATAGAAGGACGGCCGCGCGCGTCTGCCAAGCGTCCGCTCGTGGCGTTCGGAGCTCTTCGAAAAGCGAATTGGTAATGCGAATGAGCCAGACACACAAACCAAATGGAAACTGGGCTTTCGAAACAAATGAACGCAACTACATCACTTTACGGGACAAAATCCCTTCTTCAAAGTTAAATGAGGGGCCAAAATGGATACAATTCGGGACAACAACTCTGAAGCCATGATGAACAACCATCATTTGCTCAGATCTCGCTCACTCGCGCATCACTCGCAATACTGAGCTCAAGGCATCGGGAAGAGCCCATTGCCAGCAGCGACGGCGTCCGGAGCGAACTCGCCGTCACCACCAATAGCATCAGCTGCTACTGCTCCCGCTGCTGCGCGCTGATGCATCTCCTCGCTCAGGTGGCTCGTGTGGAAGCTCAGCACAACAAACACCCAAAAGTGGATCAGCGCAATGTAGCAGAGCATTCCCAGCCGCGCGAACGGGTAGCTCAAGAACACGCGGCCCAGGAACATCAGCCACCGATCAAGCACATCCAGCGCAGTGACCATGCGACTGCTGCGCTCGACCACTGGCGCAACTCTGGAGATCATGTTCGCCATGCGATTCGGGCGAGAGCGCGCTCCAGCAACATTGCGCTTGCCCACGGGCGTCGCCATCTCCATATCTAGGATGCCACCGTTGCGCTCAATCTGCGCCAGTCGCTCCTCGGCATTTTGGCTTCTGTTTTGCGCGTCCATGAGACGAACTTCTAGCGTCGACGCTTTGCTTCGCAGCCCATCGATGGTTTCCTGCTTCTCCACCAGACGATTCGTGAGCGTCTGTATTCTCGATTCCGTGCCAGCCGCGCCAGCGACCGAGTGGCTGCTGGATGCAAACTGGTTTAGCTGCTCTTTCAGCTTGTCGATCTCGCGGTGCGTGACAAAAAGTTGCTGCGACGCGCTCTGCTGTGCTTCTTCAAACGCGTGCTTCACGCGACGAAGCTCTTCATGAAGCGCAATGTTCTCCTGCTTTTGGATGTCGTTCTTCCTCGTTTCATCGTGAAGCGTCTTCTTCGTCAGCACGAGCGTTTGTTGTACTCGTCGGTAGTCTTCATTCAGGGTCGAGAGAGCTCCATTTGAAGAGGCAAGAGCACCGTTGCCAAACTTGGAGTTGCTCCCAGGTCCGCTAGAGGATCCTGGATGATGCACATTTCCACCGCTTGCTGTCACTTCCTTAGCTTTTGCAAGCTCTTTTTCTAGATTCGCGACATTGTTCCCGAGTTCCGTGTTGGTCTTCTCCAGCTGCGACTGTCGCGCGAACATTGACATCTTCGTGTGTTCGTGCTCCCTCTTCAAGTTGTTCATTGATGCTAACGTGTCTTCAAGCTCTGCGCGTAGAGAGACAATCAGCTGCTCCGACTCGTTGTTTGCTGACGCTGCGCTCGTCCAGAGGCTGTCCTTCGACTCGACAGCCTTCGTTAATTCGGCTCGCAGCGCTGCGATCTCTATTGTCTGCAGTTTTTTCGCTTCCTGAAGCGCCTCTAACTCCATCATGGCTGTCTGCGCTTGCGCGCCTTTGAGTTCCAGCGCTTGGACAAAGTTTCGCTCGTCTGCGTCTTTTTCTTGATGCAACCGAGCCAACTGCACACCCCCATAAAAAGCACACAATGAGCGTTTCAATATACTCCTATGATGATTCACGACGCTTTCGTGCATACCTCTTGCTGGACTTCTGCAATCTTCTCCTTGCATTCCTTCTCGAGCGCCTCGATCTCGTCTTCGTACACTCTCAAATTCTTCTGCGTCGTCCCGAGCGCTTTCTCCTTTGCGCGGAGATCGGCTTTTACTCGCGTGAGTTCCTTGCGCAAGCGATTGCACTCTTCTTCAACGGACGTCGGAGTCCCCGAGGAGCTCCGTGGAGGAGAGGGTGACGTCAAATTTCTTCCCACACCGTCTTTGCCTGATCCGGAACTGGGCGGAGTGCTCCGCACACGTGGAGGAGCGACGAGCTCTGGCAATTCTTCGTCTACCTGCATGCATTACACGTCGTTAAAACGCTATTCACATTGATACACATCTCTTCTTCGCCTTTTGGGGGAAAAATGTACCTGCAAAGTGACGTTTTCGGATGTGGTGCTCTGTGTATCTTCCTGGAAAGCGTGATCGTCTCCTCTCTCATCACCGTTGTGTCCACTGTTACCTCCAGTAGTTACCACGGCCTCTGTGGCTTGAGAAATGCGGCTCTTGAGCGACGATAGCAGCCCTTCTTCCTCTTGCACTTGCTCATCGTCCGACTCGCCTGCGTCATTACAAAAGTGAGAGAGCAACAAAATCAGGAAGAGCCCAAAGATGAGGAGTGAGGCGCCACTTGCATGACGCGGCGGAGACTGCTGTAACGCACCTGAGAGCGTGAGCGCGGCGTGCTGGTCGACGGACTCGAGCAGGTTGCCCGCCAGCTGCAGCGAGCTGCTCACCCAGTTCATTCCACTTTCTCTTGGGCTTTCCTTCTCTTTCTTTCTCCCAGATAGATAAGATAGATAAATGCTCGAAAAGCTCGAAAAGCTCACAACAAAATGAAAAAGCAGGATTGAAGCAAAGTACTGCGCACTGTCTGCAAAGTACGATAGACTGAGGTAAAGTACCGCACACTGTTCGCAAAGTACGATAAATACAAATAACCTCGCGTCGTTTGGAAACACCAAGGTTTTAATATTTTTGTAGGGTTTAAATTAGAACAAGGTTATACAAAATGCAAAATCAAAATGACATTCGATGGATTAGAGAGCCATGGTTTGTATTTTATTTTATTTAGAAACCATGATTGGTAAAAATTATTGAAGCTACGCGATTCTTCGTACCCGGTTGTTGATTTAAATCGATGCCGATTTATAGCACAAAATACTGCGTTCTGATTGGCCAGAAGAGCACTACACTTGGTTTCATTATGGGAAGATGGTTGGAGAATGTGCTACAATACAAAGTTTGACGAGGTTCACACTCGGGCGTTGTAAGCCGCGAGAGACCGAATGATGGTTGTGTATATTTATACTTCTACAACGCATAACCTCTCTTTTTGAGTTAGCTCGAGCTGTATACCGTGATCTACAACGGAAAAAAAAGTAGAGGAGCTCTTTTAAACTGTAGCACCCGACGTATCGACAAATAGAGGTCTCGCTACAAAAATACCAAAAAGCGAGCCAATATTGGCGCAAAAAGCTCCGTTCCGCGCCAACATCAAAGGAGTGAAATCGAGCGGCGGGGAGGCATGGCGAGCACGGCCACAGGTGCGTTGTCCGCCACATGCATCTCTCTCTGTCTCTGTGTGCCTGCATGTCTCTGAGCACGCACTTTAGTATGAACCAGTCGGCTGACGCCTCCATGCGCTCTCTCTGTCACTCTACAGAAGGCGTGATCGTCCTGGACGACAGCACCGATGAGGAGGTGGCTGTCCGAACAACCGACCAGGCAGCTGCGGACAAGACCCGCGTCGCCACTGCAGCAGACAGCGACGCGCCGCCGACCAAGAAACCGCGGATGGAAGCAGCTGCGCATGTCTTTGAGAGCAACTCTGTAAATGGAAGCCCAGGTCAGCATTCGGTGCCAGTGGCAGCTGCAGCGGGTGGTGGCAATACCAATGGAGACTTGGATGTCGAATACATTCCCGGCGCGTTCAGCGGCAAGAAGAGCATCAGCCACCGCGAGCAGCAGGAGCTGACCGCTGATGCGAGTGGCGTAATCAGAAGCGTCGACCAAGAGCAGTCCCGAAGGAGCAGGCGTTCGTTTGCTGACACGCTCTCGTTCAGCGAACTGCAGGCGCAGCAGCGCGCGCTCGAGTACTTGCAAGCTGTCGCGCACAGGAAGAGAACGAAGAAGCCTACGCCGCAGCAGAAAGCCAAACCACAAGCCCTGTCAGCTCCGGTTGTAGCTTCAGCTCCAGCTCCAGCTTCAAAGCCAACGCATTCGTTTTCTGTTCCAAAACCAGCTTCAAAGCCAGCGTCCTCGATATTTGCTCCAAAGCCAGCTCCCCAACCAGTGTCGTCGTTTTTCGCTCCAAAGACAGCGCCCACGACCCCTCGCCTCTTGCAGCGTGCTGCTTCCAAGCCAATTCCAACGTATGAGTCCGATTCCGACTCGGACTTTGAGCCGACGCCAATGAAGAAACCAGTCAGCCACGTGAAACCTGATGTGATTCCCGTCTCACCTGCTAAAGCACCACTTTCCCAGGAGCGAGAGCTTGCACATGTGAAAGAGAGCAAAGTGGGTGGTGCGTCTGAGACCATCAGCATTGGCAGCGATGACGACGACGATATTTTCAGTACGCTGTCTGCAGCCTACGAGAAAAGCACGCTGTTCCCAAAGAAGTCGTCGACTCAAAGCAGCGTCGGCGCTTCTCAATCCCATGCTGCCAAGCCAAAGCGAAAGCGACCGAGCAACGTCGCAAAGAAAAGCAGTGAGCGAAAGAGCTCGTCGTCTTCAACCTCCAAAAGCCACCCTACCGCGTTTAAACAGTCTGAACCGACCGTGCTTGTTTCCGATATCCTGCCATCCCGACGCGACATCTCGAACACGGTCATCCACAATACGTCGTGGCGTCAGTGCTACTTTGATGTGGCGCCTGTCAACTTGCTTCCGTCGAGCACAGGAGATGTGAGACCGTGTCTGATGTCCCAGGTCGACCCGCCGCTGACATCCTATGGTACGTCGCTACGTTGTGTGAATGCGTCTCTTGTGATGAATGCCCAGAGAGACTGTGTCGCTAAGCGTTTTTTTTAATGTACAGATACAAGTGAAGAGCTGGAAGAGAAATGCAAAATCCTGTCGACATTTGGGAAGGCAAACCAGTTTGTCTCGTCGATGATCGCTCTCGACACGGATCAAGAAGCTACGCAGGCAGCGATGGACAAGCGAGTGTCACTCTTGGTGGAGCACGAGCTCCCAAAGATCCAGGAATGCTACCGATTGAAGACAACCTCGATTTTGAAAGACGTGCGCGCTCAGGTTAGCGAATTTCTTCGCGACCACGAGTTGCACAAAGAGGAAAGCCATAATCCATCATGTAAGTTTGATTAGGGATGCTTTAATTGGTTGACATGGGAGTTACTGACCTTCCGTGTCGCTTCGTTTCAGGGAAAGTACACAAGCTGAAGGTTGATCCGGTCGAGCGCTTCCTCATTCGTCAGATGGAGATTCCAGAAGTGATCCCTTCATCAGAGCACTCAAAACTCAAGTACTTCGTGGGATACGACGAATCGAATTCTCGTGACACGCTAACCCCGAGTTCCGCCTTGCGACTGTACAAGTTTCACATGCAGTGCAGATCGACCACTTTCATCGGCATCAAGAGCAGCATTCGCGTCGAAGACGATCCGGTTTTGCGGTATATTCCGTACTTTGGGGACAACGAGAGCGGTGAAGAGATTGACGTGAAGCAATACGAGAAGATCCGGTCCCAGGAGGCGAGTCAACGCAGCGGGCTCGATGGCGAAGTCAACGAGTACTTCCTTCGTTTTGTAGTCGCAGACTGCGGCGACTCGCCACCGGTGTTCACCGCGCTGAAGAACGTGTACGGGTTCAGCCAGGCGTACACGGATTATAGCGAGATCAAGAAGAACTTTGATGCAAAGCGCCTGACGTCCCGGCGTATCGAGGCTGCAAAATCTCTCGTCCTCGAAGAGAAAGTCCCGGAATCTGAAGTCGAGACCCACGCCCAGCTCACTAACCTTTTCAAGGCGACTGCAGCATTCGGTGTCTCAGCAGAGTCGGAAAACAAACCGCTCGCAGAGCGTCTTGCACCGCCTCCAACGTATTTTGAATCGAACCTTGCTCGACGACGCACTGACCAACGTGCAAGCAGACTCGGGTTGCGATCAACGGACGATTACGCGGATTTGTCGGTGCACTACCGCGATCTTTTTTGCCGAATGTGCTACAAGTATGACTGTCACGAGCACGGCATCGAGCATCCGCAGCCGATTCGACGCGCTGACCCGATCAACCCACCGCTGCGACTGTCGCCTGTCGCATTCACCCTTGAAAAAGAATCGCAAGAGGAGAAACACGATCAGGAAGAAGATAAGTTGCCACCAGCTATAGTGGATCAGACTGAGTCGAACGTGGTCGAGATCGTTTCACTCGACAACTCTGTCGACAACATTGGGCTTGACGACGAAGGCAACAATACTGACGAGAACGAATCCGCAGGCTCCGGTTTAGCGTCGGACAGACGCCGCTCTGCGCGCTCTCAAACCAGAGCCAGCACGATGGCGACTGCGTTTCTGGACGGCTTCCCTCTGGTGGAGAGGAGCAGCCGACCGTCACGCCCATCGCGAGCAAAAGTGGCTCGAAAGGTTCCTGACGAGTCGGAATATCTGGATGACTCTCATTGTGCGATGGTGAATTCCAAAATGAGTACTTTTCTCGGTGCAGGTGACGTGTGTAGTGAAACTTGCTGGAAAACTGGCGTTGCCGGTTTGTCGTCGTCAGCAGCGACCAAAGTGGAGATTTCTGTCGACACAAGATCTGAAAGCCTGAAAACAGACAGCCTGGACGTCGCCAGCATCACCAAAGCTGTTGCTGTCGGCTCGTCCTTTGTTGAGACCAAGGTGGATATTTCTGTCAACGGAGGATCCGAGGGTTTGAAAGCGGAAAGCCTGGATGCTACCAGCATCAAAAGCGTTTTAAGCCCCGCGGAGCTGGTTTTGCTGCAGAAAACGCGGGAGGTTGTGGGCGACAATCCGTGCATAATCGCTTCGATCGTCAAGTCCGTGTCGTGCAAGGACCTCCACAAATACCTGGAGACTGAGAACCAGAGCACGTCGGGTCGCACTGGGTCTATGGACGAGCCCGCCTTTTCTCCGGATGTTCGAGTGAACAAGAATCTCAAGCGCGGTCGGAACACCGGGTCGCGCAACAACAACAACAGTCGAGAGCTCTCGAAGCGGACTCGCAACCAGCGGCTGAAAGAGAAGGGGTCGAACCACGAGTACGAGCCGTGTAACCATGACGGGGTGTGTGATTCCAGCATTTGCTCCTGCATGACGCGTGACCACATGTGCGAGAAAGCGTGCTCGTGCTCGCGTGATTGTCCAAACAGGTAAGACAGACAACTTGTCCTTGGTTTGGCAGCGTGGTATCTGTACTGACTCTTGTAATATCTTGTCTTGTGCTACAGGTTCCAAGGGTGTAGGTGCAGCATGGGAAACTGCCGCACGAATGCATGTCCGTGCTTTGTGGCGATGCGTGAGTGCAACCCGGACGTGTGCTTCACGTGCGGAGCCAGCGAAGTTCCTGCTCTGATCTACAACCAAGAGCTACAGGGCCGACCCGCGCTGGAGTTGGGCATTTGCTGCAACGTGAACCTAACGCGCGGGATTCACAAGAAGCTCGGAGTGTCGTTCTCGACAACCCACGGGTGGGGCACGTTCGCCCGCGAACCGATCAAGCGCGGGGAGTTCATCTACGAATACAAGGGTGCGATCATCTCTCAGGACGAGGCGGAGCGTCGTGGCAGCATCTACGACAAGAACGCGATCAGTTTCCTGTTTGACGCGAACGAGGACGCCGTCATCGATGCGATCCGCAGGGGCAACAAGAGCAAGTTCGCGAACCACTCAAACATGAACCCAAAGTGCAAGGCCAAGATCTTTCGCGTGGGCGGTGAGCACCGGGTGGCAATCTGGGCGCAGCAGGACATCAAGCGAGGCGAAGAGCTCTTTTTTAACTACGGCTACAGCGGCGAGTCGGCTCCGGACTGGAGCCAGCTGCGCATCAAGGACTCGCACCGCAGCACCAAGAGCTAGGAATTGAGCTGGTGCTGGTGTTGGTGTTGTGAGAGAGCTCAGTAAAGGGAGTATGGAAAGGGTGTTCTTGAATAGAGGTTCTGTGTAAATGGATAATGCTTGGCCTGTATAATTGCATGATTTGCAAATCCAAAAACTGCAAAACCAAATATCAATTTTCACGGGATGTGATCATCAAAATTAAAGTTGAAGAGTACTGCAGATTTCCCCAATAGAGGACTGTTCCATTCTTAGGACTCCACATCACTTTCGTGATTCTGCTCACTGGCAGTGACAATGGCGTCAACGTCTGCGGCCATCACGACCGAGCCCACGTCGGCGGCGGCGCTGCAGCAGCAGCTGAGCGCGGGCGAGGCCTCGGGCCACGCGCGCAAGACCAAGAAGCTCGTGGCTGGCGCGCTCTCCGGCATGATCTCGGCGCTGGCGTTCCAACCACTCGACGTGTTGCGCACGCACCAGCAAGGCGCGTTCGGGAGCGTCACGAGCACGAAGATGCCCGCAGGCTCCGTCTTCCAGCACATCCTCGACGACCACCAGCGCCAGGCGGCCGTCAAGCAGCAGTTTCTGCACAAGCAGCAGCTGGGCACGCGCATGCGCGCGATGTGGCGCGGCACATCATCAACGCTCATCCGCGTCGCGGGCGGCGCCGGACTCTACTTCACGACGCTCGACCACTGCATGACCATGTTCCCCACGTCGACGATCAACACGTTCCTCTCAGGCGCGTTTGCGCGGACGTTCGCGGGCTGCATCATGTCTCCGTTCACGATCGTGAAGGCACGCATGGAGTGGCAGGCGCCGGGCACGTACAGTAGCAACCTGCAGGTGTTCCAGCATGTGCTTCGCGACGAGGGCGTGCGCGGACTGTACCGTGGGATGGTGCCGACGCTCATCCGCGACGTGCCGTTCTCGGGGCTCTACGTGCTCATCTACACGCGCCTCAAGGCCGTGCTAGAGCTCGAGTTCCCGCAGGCGCCGACCTATGGCGTGCATTTTGCGAGCGGCGTGGTCGCGGGCGTGCTCGCCACGACCGTGGTGCACCCGGCGGACGTGGTGAAGACGCGCATGCAGCTGTCGATCCTGGACAAGGGCTCGCACGGCGAGCTCACGAGCGTCACGAACTCGCTCACGTTGCGCCAGACGGTGTGCAAGATCGTTAGCGAGGAGGGCTGGCGAGGCTTCAAGAAGGGCATCGCGCCGCGGGTGCTCAAGCGCACGCTCTCGACCGCCGTCACCTGGACCATCTACGAGCAGCTCTCGATCCGGTAGAGAGTTATAGCAACGACCCCCTCCCCCTCAAAGGATAATAGACTTCCTATCTATGTGTTGTGGATATTCGCAAAAAGAGACTTTTGGGCTTTTAATTACGGAATAGGATTGTAGTTTTATGGATGGGCGAACGGATGTAGGAGACTCTGACTATCTCGTGATGATCGGCGTGAACGCGGAGAAGGGCTCGCAGCCAGAGCCGTTCAGGCCGTTTGGACCACGTTTCGACGATCCGTTCAAGCCGCCGCCAGCGGAGGACGTCCCGCCGTTCGGCTTGTCTCCATTCAGGTTGTTCGATCCGTTCGGGAGGATCGTGAATGACGATGGTGACGCCGCACTGCCATTTAGAGGCTTCTTCTCGTCAACCTCAGAAGGAGTTAACGACGCCGCGAACTGGTACTGTCTCGTCTCCGCGTGCTGCTCGTCGTATGAGAACTCCAGTCGCTCGGCGTCGTCGTAAACAACATTGTTGGTAAGCTCCATTGGCTCCGCTGTTGTTGTTGCCGTTGCTGTTGCTGTTGCTGACGCCGCGCTCTCAAGTGATCGCGACGCCTTTTGCTGTCGCTGCTTCTGTTCAAACGTCATCTGCGCCTCGAGGTCAACCGACGCGACGTTCTCACTCATCATTTCCTCGTTGAACTCCCGCAGGCAGTTCGAGTCGGTATCAAACGTGAGTGGGATCGACCCGAGTGTGCCGTCGAAGCGGTTCTTGCGCACGTCGAGCTTCGAGTTCCCACGCGTGCGCTGCAGGATCAGCACATTGTCGGCTTCCTGCGTGGCCTTGGCCGTGCCGAACACCGACGTGAGCGTCAAGTCGATGTCCTCCTGCTCCTTGCGCGGGTGGATCACGAGTGTCAGGTGGACGTTCTTCTGCGACGCAAACTTGCGGAACTTGTCGAGCGCGGCGTCCTGGCGCTCAAACTTGTCAAAGCCGCGGCCCTGACCCGCCATCATGAATTGGATGTTGTCGAGCAGGATGTGCTGCACGTCGTACGCGTACACAGCGTACTCCATCGCGTCCAGCACTTCGTCCACATCCGTGCTACCAAAGAACCGCATGAAGTACATCGGCAGCGCCTCAAATTTGTCCGCCGCACCTTCGAAAGCCTTGATGTCGCCCTGGAGACTGCGGCCGGCTAGCTGGTTGAGCATTTTGTGGATCAGCCGCGTGTTCTTGATCTCGAATGAGCCCCAGAGCGTGCTCACACCCTGACCACAGAGATCGATCGAGAGCTGACTCAAGAGCGTCGTCTTGCCACAGCCTGTTGGGCCTGTGAGCACAGTCACTTCGCCCATGCGGTGTCCCTTCAGCAGACGGTTCAATGACGGCAGCGTGCGCGACTGCACGCCGCATGCTCGTAACGGGTTCAAAATTTCTTCATACACTTCGCGACGCAGCTCGTCAAACGTGGTGATCTGACTGTGCGGGATGCGCTCAGCCGCGATCACCATCTTTCCGAGATCCAAACCCGCCAGCAGCGCGTCGTTCGCGTCTTTGACTGGTTTCAAAGTTTTAGCGGATGGACGGACAATGTAGCAGCGCGTGACGCCAATCTTGGACGCAAATTTCTCCACGTTCGCCTGGCCCGAGGCGTCGTTGTCCATCCAGAGGTAGATCTTCTTGAACCGCTCGAGCAGCGGCAGCACGCTCGGTGGCAGCGACTGGCAGCCGTTCGGCAGCGAGATCGCGGGCATCCCCGTCGCCTGGTGCACCGCCATGGCGTCGAACTCGCCCTCCGTGATCACGATCTCCTCGGACGAAGTCGGCACTGTGTTCCAGCCGAAGAGCCCCCAGCTGCCGCCTTTCGGCACGAGGCGCTGTTTGGACTTGTCGTCCACCGCTCGGATCTTGAGGCGAATCACGTTGAAGAGATTCTTGTCGTCGGACGCTGCCGTGTTAGACGACGAGTCAGTGTCACAGATCACGCCCATGGCGTCCAGGTCGTGCTGGCGAGCCATCCACGGGAACGAGATGCACTTGGAAGACACCTGGTCGCCGTTCTCGTCTCGGAACGGCTGCTCGATGGCGCCGACGCCGTACTTCTGCAGCACTTCGCGCTTGATGCCGCGCTTCTCGATCAGGTACGTGAGCACCGACGTGAACTCCGAGTCCTCCAGCAGGTTCTGCTGGATCGCCATTGCCTTCGCGTTGTCCAGTGCTTGGATCACCTTCGCTGGAGCTGCATCCGCGATGCTGGAGCCACCGCCAGCACCGCCACTGTGCATTACGCCGTCCATCGAGCTGACTCCGACATTGCTCTGAAGCTAAATGAGGACAATGCGCAAGAACAAGAAGGCAATTAGCAACATACGATAGCTACATAGAGCCACATTAGGTGCTACCCACCTTGCTCTTGAAATCAAACCAGCTGCCGGATGCGCCACAGCGGTGGCACTTGTACACACCCTGCGACTTGTGCACGTAGAGCTTGAAGATGTTGTCCGCCTTGCCGCGCGTGGGGTGGCAGAACGGGCAGTCGCGCACCACAAAGTGCGTGTCCGTCTCGCGCGACACAAACTTCTTGCGGCTGAGGAACGACGCGATCTCCTGCGGGTCCTCCAGCTGGTAGTAGCTCGACACGAACGTGTTGCGGTTCGCCTGCGCGCCGGTCGAGAGCGAGCGGAGACCATCACACGCGTGGCCGTTGTTGCTGTTGATACGCGTGGTGATGGTGACGCGCAGGGCGGCGCTGGAGCTGCCGACAGCTGCGGGGACGTGGGCCGCTAGTGCGCGCATGCAGCTGCGGGAGCTGCGGACGCCGAACGCTCGCATGCTTCTTGCTCTACTGCTGGAGCTTCTTGCCTCGGCTACAGTGTATTGGACTGATACTTTGCGACCAAGCCGCTCGCCAATCAAGAGCTGCATCAAGACGAGCTCCCATGCGATGATTGGATTAAAAAGGGTTCTGTAAATGATCTGATTGGCTTGACTTTTATCTGAGATAGCATGTCATTGGCTGAAATCGGCTGGTGGCGGCTCTATGAGCTCCTCTTCGTTTTGCTTTGAAAAGGCAGTCCTACAGATTCGAGACACGCAGACAGTGACAATGAGTGGCGCGAAGCAAGTGCAGGTGGCGGTGGCCGCCGTGGACGCCTCGGGGCAGCTGAAGCAGCAGAGCAAGAAGCGCAAGAAGCGCTCAGGGCGCGCCGCGACCACCTTCGTAGGCGGATGGAATAAGGTAAATCTGGACGACGTCCAGGTCGAGGGCTTCGAGGACGGATGCGCCTTTGAGCTGGAGGAGATGACAGGTACGTGACTTTAACTAAAAGTGGTGAGTTGCACATTGACTCTAGTGCTATGTATGTGTATGTTGCGCTGACATGCGCGTGAATATTCTTGTGTCACAGACTACCAATTGGAGAAGACTGAGTCGGGCGGACACATTCTTGTCAGCAGCCAGCGAACGGCCGTGAGCCAGTCGAAGAAGAAGCGCAAGAAATCCAAGGCGAAGAAAGAGATGGAAGAGCAGCAACCAGTCGCTGATGAAGATGGCGATGAAGACGACAATGAAGGCGACGAACAGGCTGCCAATGATGACGAAGAGGAAGTCGTCGAAGTGAAGAGACAAGCAGCCGCTGCGAAACCAGCGAAGGAAAAGAAGCCAAAGCAGGCAGCCAAGAAAGAAAACCCCCCAGCACCTGTGGCTTCAAAGCCGCTGGCACCGGTGGATCTCCCCAAGTGGAACAAGTATAAGCTGCACAACACGCTCATGCACTCGCTGAAGCAGGCGGGCTTCCTGACCCCAACGCGCATCCAGGAGCAGACGATCTACCCGGCGCTCGTGGACAACCGCGATGTTGTGGGTGCTGCGCCAACTGGTTCGGGTAAGACGCTGGCGTTTGGGCTCCCGATTTTGAGCCAGCTGCTGCATGAACGCGAGCAAAAGGGGTACAAGAAGGACTGCAAGGCGTTGATCCTGACGCCTACGCGTGAACTGGCGCTCCAGATTCACCAGCACCTGGAGAAGATGGTGCAGAATCGTGAGATCGGCATTGTGACGTTGGTCGGCGGCATGGCGATTCAGAAGCAGAAGCGCATGCTGACGTACTCGCCGGAGATCGTCATCGGCACGCCCGGTCGTCTCTGGGACATGATCGACCAGAATCACGTCCACTTCCAGGACCTGAACAACACGCTGCGCTTCCTCGTGGTGGATGAAGCCGATCGCATGCTGCAGACGGGTTCGTACCCAGAGGTGGAGAAGATCTTCGACGCCTTGCGCTTCCAGCCGAAGAACCCAGCGTCTGAGCTGGCGGACATGTCGGACGACGAAGACGACAACGAGGAAGACGAAGAGAACGATGAATATGACGATGGAGAAGGCGGCGAAAACGTGAACTCCAAGTCTTTTAAAAACGGTGCAAAGGTGGTTATGCTGGACGACATATTGAAGATGCAGGCGAAGCAGAAAAAGCAGGAAGCCGCCGCGCCAGAGATCCCACAGACGCAAGCAGACTCGGGGCCAACGCGCAGAGTGCGCCAAACGTTCCTGTTCTCTGCGACGCTGACGATCCCAGAGGGCGGACGCTTCCAAACCGGTAAGAAGAAGCACCGCCACGCGCTCACGGTGCTCGAGAGCGTCATGAAGCGCGTGGGTTTGCGCGGCAAGCCTGCAGTTGTGGATCTCAGCATCGACGAGAGCGCCGCGAACGGAGCAGCATCTGGAGCGGACACGGAGGCAAGACGCAAGAAACAGCTGGAGAATGTGGCGCTCTCGCTGCCAGCCGGACTGGAGCTTTGCCAGCACGAAGTCTCGGACTCGACGCGCGACAGCTTCTTGTACTACTTTTTGACGCAATACCCTGGCCGTACGATCGTGTTCCTGAACGCGATCCACCAGGTACGCCGACTGGCAAGTTTGCTGACGCTGCTCAACCTGCCAGTATTCGCACTGCATGCTGAGATGCAGCAGCGCCAGCGTCTGAAGAAGCTCGACAACTTCCGCACGCACGCCAAGGGCATCTTGGTCGCCACGGACGTCGCTGCGCGTGGTCTCGATATCCCGAGCGTTGACTACGTGGTGCACTACCACATCGCGCGCTCGACCGAGGTGTTTGTGCATCGCAGTGGTCGTACGGCGCGTGCCGAGAAGGAAGGTCTGAGTATCTCGCTGGTCGGCCCCGCGGACGCCAAGTACCACGCGCAAATCTGCAAAGTGCTGCATCGCCCCACGGGTCTCTCGGATTTCCCGTTCGACCACCGGTTCCTGCCGCCTGTCGACGAGCGCGTGCGTCTGGCCAAGTCCATCAACGAGGAAGAGAACGCCTCGGGCAAGGTCAAGTCGGAGGAGACGTGGTTCAGCCAGATGGCGGCGGCCGCGGACCTCGACATGGACGACAACCTCATGCAAGAGCTCAAGTTCAAGAACGATAACAAGGCGGGCGGCAAAAAGGGTGCGCAGTCCGTCGAGGCGCAGCGCGCGCAGCTGAGTCGCCTGCTCGCCGAGCCGCTGCGACCGGTGGGCTCGATGCGCAAGTTCCGCCAGCTCTACCAGGAGCTCGGTACGGAGATCTCGGGCGACGGCGAGTACAAGAAGCGCAACGCGAGCGAAGACCTGGAGGCCAAGTCTAAAAAATCGTTCAAGCGCTTCCGCAAGCGCAAGTAGAGTACTAGCAGTGCACTCCTGTAAAGACAGGAAACAGCATCACCATACAGACGTTTATTTTGATAACGAGTTGCTAAACAAAAGAGCACGCAAAGCCATTAGAATCCATTTCTCTTTTCTTCCTCGAATGAATTCATGGACTCTCTGAATCGAAGCCCGTCGCCTTCGTGCGTATGACTGACGTATTCCATCGTTCAATCTGAAGATTCCAAGGCATGGATGGAATTCTAGAATGCTCTCAGAGTTGGTTTCTCTGGCCTTCCTCGATCTTCAGGAGCGCTTGGCTGGGGGTTAGCAGTAGGTTCTTGAGATTGGATCGGGACCGTCCTCCACAGACAACAGCGACAGTTTTGCGCAACAGAACGACAAGACCAACAAAGCAAGTGGGGTAGGTACAACAAATAAATTACAATAGCCACGCGGAACATCCAGGCGGATCCGAGCGCGAGACCTCAGCAACACGAGCGTAGCCCAACGAACGGCTACGCGCCTACGCTATCTCTCTCGCCCTCTGGTTCGCCTCGGTGCTGACTGATTGACTGACGTCCCTGCGGCCGGCTAGTGCAAAATGAAGTTGAGAGAGTGGGACTTGGGGGCCGAGTACGAGCCGTCCGAGCCTTCATCACTCAGCGCTCCGTCCTCGTCCTCGTCTCCGTTGGACGCGTCGTACGCCCTGCCGAGCGGGCGAGGGGCGCCCATCGAGACGCCATAGTGCGCGTGGCCTGGGTGTGGAGCCATCGGGTGCGCGCGTCCATTCGGCGGCGGGATCGGAGAGGCCACGCTGCCGCCGCCACGTCCGTTGCTGCTATTATAGTCGCTCGGAGCGACGCGGCTCGGTCCAACGCTGCGGGGAGCGTCGTAATCGATACCCCCATTACGCGGCACCATGCCTCCACCACCACTAATGGCAGCAGAAGCCGGCAACGCGGCGCGGAATTCGCCGCTGGCGAGCGACTGTGCCTGCTTCTGCAGGAAGTCCTCCTTCATGGCCTTGAGGTCGGCGAGTGGCAGCCCCATGAACACGCCAAAGCCGTAGTAGACCTTCTCGTCTTCGTTTTCCTCCGGCTCGTGCATCAGTGCGCCCTCGTGTGAGGCCGGCGGCGGCGCCTGACGTAGCGCCAAGCGGTCGTCCATTCTCGATTTCCTTCTTGCTTTTCGCTTTTTCGACTGCGTCTTTCGCTGCTTGCGTTTGCGAGCGAGGTCCAGGGTGAAAACGCGTGGCGCATTTTATGTTGGATTCCAGAGTACGCCACCCCGATTGGAGTCTTTTATGTAGATATCCAGAATGCGTCAAAAATACGCCAGCGTTTGGCAGGCGAAACCCCCAACATCCACGTTCTTGCTGCCCAAGCCAACAGCAGCCAAATACTCCAGAGTCCGAGATGACACGTCCACCAGCGCGGACGATGCCATGGCGAGCGCTCGTGGCTCGTGCCTGTGGCTGGAAACGCGACACGTACGTGCCGCTGACCATCGCGCTTAATAGTGAGGAGCAACAGCACCACGTGTGCGCCGTACCCGCCATCAACGCGGGCTTCGTGCGCAAGGATCGGCTTGAGGTGCGTGTGGAAGCTTGTGCTGACCAATCAAGGCTGACTCGAGTAGGACTGATAATGAATGGTATTGATATGTCGATGGTTCTGCTGTGACTGGACAGCTATTAGTCTCGTTTGACGACCTTTTCCAGGTGACCGACGAGCAGGTGCGCATGAAGCCTGCCTTCCGCTCCGTCGACGAGCGGACGCAAGGTCAGACCAGTTTTCCCTACCTGACTGACCTAGCTGGCAGCTTTGCATATACGATAATACTCTCTCTCCCTCTCTCTCTCACACACACTCGCTCTGTCGTGACAGCATTCACTCAGATGGCCGAAGAGCTCAAGGGCGAGGGGGTGTTTCGCAACTGGCAGAACGAGATGTACGCGGCCAAGACGTCGTTCGGCGCCGCCACGCTCTTCCACTACAACCGCGGCGTCGGCACGTTCTTCGGGTTGAGCCAATACGCGACCCACCTTAATGGGTTCGTGCGCAGCGAGGATGATAACCGCGTGTCCCACATGTGGGTCGCGAAGCGCAGTGCGACGAAGAAACAGTGGCCGGGGCGGCTCGACACGATCGTCGGCGGCGGACTTCCGGTGCACATATCGTCCCACGACAACATGGTGAAGGAGTCGGAAGAAGAGGCGGGATTGGACCTGTCCTGGGTCTCTGCGCACCTGGTGTCGGTAGGAAGCATCGGGTACCTCCTGGATGAGCGCAGCGGACTTGCGAACAACACCATGTTCAATTACGATCTTGAGCTCCCGCGCTCGATGGAGCCCGTGAACCGCGACGGCGAAGTCGAGAGCTTTGAGCTCTGGGCGGTGCAGGATGTAGTCGAGGCGCTCTGGGACGAGCCAGAGAAATTCAAGCCCGACATCTGTCTCGTGCTGATGGACTTCTTCATTCGCCATGGGATCTTTACCCCTGACAACTTTCCAGAGTACCACGAGTTGCAGCTTGCCCTTCGAAGCGCAAGCGATCCATACGAGAACTAAAAGGTCTATGACGAGTGGTTCTCTGTTGTTCAAAAATGGTGGAATTCGAGAAACGAGCGATGAAAAGGAATGCAAAAATACCCCAGATAAATGGGGAGTAGTTCCTGGAAGAAATCTGAGTGATGTGCAGCTTCTTCTCGTTGCCGAGCAAATGCTTGATGTCGTGGATCGACATGGCCGTGAGCGCGTCGTGCACCTTGAACATCGTGAAGCCCGCTGAGTTCGACTGGTACTTGCCTTGCTCGTTCGTGTCCACAAGCAGGATCTCGCCGAATCGTCCTTCCGTGTAGATCTGCAGGCTCTGGTCGTAGATGCTCTTGCGCACCTGCGTGGTCGAGTCAAGAGTTCGCGTTTTGATGGTCTGAGGGGAGATGTTGGACTCGTTGATCGATGGTGCTGTGGTGTGTTTGGTGTGATAGATCGAGGCCGTTGACTCCCTTGAGTCTGCACCAGCCCCATCATCAGTGCCTTTTCCGGCAGATATGAGCATGGGATCGGCTCCTTGGAGAACCCTTCGTCCTGGGAGATGTAGTCGCCTGCGAGTTGGACGAACCCACTGGGACCCGAGCAGTAGAGCTGCTGGAGCACGCACCCGACCAAGCAGTTGGTCCTCGCGACGTTGTCGATGACCAGCTTGGGGTTGAACGGGTCGATTCCCAGTGCCTCCATCGTGACGAAGATGTCCCAGTCCACGAACACGTAGCGCTACTGCAGCATCCGGATAAGTCCGTTGCTCGCGACGAGGCAGTACTTGGTGCAGAGCATCAATGGCGGCGAGTCCGTAGAGCGTGAGCAGCAACAGGATGACAAAGTAGTCGCAGATTTCGTTGTCCCAGAACTTGGCGATGCTTGGCAGACCGCCTAAGACGCCTCGCTTCGCCAGCACCTCCTGCTTCATCAGCGTCGTGCTGCCATTGATCTTGAGGAACATCTAGAGGAAGACGCCCATGAGCACGCTGTAGACCTTGAAGCTGAGGAAGAGCGCCGAGGCGTTCATGTACCACTCAATCTTGTCTCGAAGGTGCGGACAGATGAGCTTGAGCGTCTTGAAACTGCGCAGCGCGAGCTTGGTAAGTGAGACTGTGAGGACTTGATCCGGTGTTGCAGCCCGTACAATGAGCTTTTAGCTGTTGTACGCGCACGTTATTGTGCTCGGAGGACGGGCTCAACGGGATCAGATGTACGATCAACTTTGAAAACGATCGCGGCCTGATCCCTTGACTTCTCTTCAACGTAAAATCCGATCTAAGAGCTGTGATTGACATTGTTCTGATCGCCTGGATAGTACATAACGTGTGAAGATTTCGTCGTACAAGAGCTTCGGGTGATAATGCTATGATTTATTCTGAGACTAGGAGGGCTTGGTCCTGGGCTGCGATGCAAGCTCTCACGCTGAAGTGGCGAAGCTAAGCTCGTTCAGCGACTGTGCTTGGAGGACGCACCCACTGGCATCAGATTCAGTCAACAGTACTTTGAAGATCGCGGTTAGAACCCGACTTCTCATCAAATCCGACGTAACAATAGAACTTGATGCAGGCACACACGTTGCAAGAAGAACCGCTGGTAATACAATCTCCATTTCAGGTTCCAGTTCCGTTTTGAAACCCAAAATGTACCAGGGCTGACTTTGGGCAATCGGCACTCCAACTGACTCCAAAGGAGCCACTTTGATCACCAGCACTCAGCGTCAATTCACCTAGCGGTTTGCACAGCATTGCCGGCCACCCCGCTCGAACACCTGCCAGTTGCGCTGTTTACCGGATGTCAACACTTGTTTCCGTAGCGCAGCTGCTAGCGTAGTCAACTCAAGGCGAGCGAGAACCAGCCAGCGTTCTTGGAGTCCATAATTTCGAGGTCTGAACAACTCTTTATATGATCTTGAGCAGTAGATGGACAGATACACGCCTCTTGACGTTACAATAAACTCATGATCAGAGCCACTGTGCGACAACAAGCAACGACAAAACACACGAATCAGTGTTGCTGTTGATGCAGGACTCACTTGGACGGAGCCAACTAAACTGCAGCCAACCACTGGACAAACTGTGCTTTGTCAGATTACCTATCGACTGGTGGCTCGCTCAATGGCACAACCTGAGTCTCCATGTGAAAATGTCTGCGAGAAACCTTTGCCGCGAGTCCAGCGACCTCCGCGCAGCTGGCGAAGGACGATAATTCACGTCCGCTTCCCAAAAATCCATGACGACGTCAAACCACTTGCTGTCTCGAGGCCCAGATCTCTCAATTGGGTGCAGGGACAACGCAGGCAACGTCGTGCGAGAAGCGGGGAGAGTGGCCGACCAGAACAGCCAGTTTAAGGAGCGAGAGGTAGTTCACACCGGCTAGACGCTCTTTAACCCAGGTGTGGACGGTACGGGCGGTGCAAGACAACAAACTTGTGAAGTGCCTGCCGCCCGACTGAGATGCTGCATTTGCAGCAAAAATGTCAAAAGAATATCCTAACTAGTCGAGCCGGACAAGAATGTGCTCGGTTTAGGAGCCTGCGTCGAAGAACCAGTTCTCCTCTAAAAGGACACATCCCAGACTTGAGTCTGGTCGATAACTAATGAATAAATAGACTGGAGGATACCATCAGAGGGCATGTTTCTCCGACAGAGATACTAAACACCTCTCTCCCAACCAGCAGCTTGCGGTGCGAAATGCCGAGCCAGCTGTGATCTCCAAGAGCCACGAGTGTCATCGGCGGTAAGACAGTGAGGGGCGTGATGTCCAAGTTTACGTCCACTGGCATCTTCAGGTCCGACGTCAGGTCAAATAAGGACGGGGCTCTTCAGCACAAAGGCTACCTCATTCGCACATTGGCTTACTCCAGTCCAAGTCCAAGAAACTCAAGAAGCCCAAGAACCGACCGAGATCTTCCGTCTCACTGGAGCGCCATGGGGTGGTCTCTACGGAAGATCATCTTGTTCACGTTGAACCTAATGTCGACGATGCTCACGCTCTTCAGCGGGTTGCGCGAGAACCCGATCGTCGTCTTCATCACCGGTCGCTACGACCTCGTGCGCGCGCGGATGATCGAAGGCTCGATCAACTACGACATCGTGCGCGACGACCTGCTCCGAGTGGACCACCTCACGAACCTCACGGCAGTCGGCGAGAACTACCGCTTCTTCTCGGCGCCAAGACGCAGCCCCGCCAACCTGGGCGAAGACCGAAGCACGTGCATCCGCGTCAACTCGATGAACGC
>JAADVO010000431.1:0-27508 GCA_023335655.1 Globisporangium spiculum | reverse complement strand
TCAACGCCATCGGCTCACTCTATTCAACTGCATAACCTCAAACTATTAAAGTTCATAACCTTGCCTTTTCCCGCGCTTTTTCGCTTTTGCGACGTGATCGCCGCGTCCAGAGAATTGACGATACTACCCTTCCATGACAGTACAGTGAATTCTCGGGAATCGTGTTTTCTTCTCAACCATGCATATCCACACACTGACATTGTGTGCAGAAGATAGTTTAATTTTTTTCTATCGAATCATCACTGCCACTACGCGAGAGAAGGCTCGCAAGGTGTCGAACCAGCGGCATGTCCATATCCTGGCCTATCTGCGGTAGCGCAACCAATGTGATGTTCTCTATTAGTGCTGCGTATCGTTTATCAAAGTTCATCTACAACAAGCAAATCATCAAACTCATCTAGGATGTCCTGCAAACTGTCGACCTGAATCTGTTCGTCACCTTGGCTTCCAAGTTTCTGCAAAAAGCTTTCTCCCATTCTCTCATGGCGCGATAGGTGGAGCTCTGTGTCGTTACCAAGGGCACAGCGCGTGAAGCTGGCCTTGACAGTGCTCTGCTGCACTATTTCCCATGCGTCGGTGAGCCATGCAGCCACAACGGCAGGTGCTGGAAGCTTCGCGCGCCCTCCACGTGTGAACTGATGCGACCCAGCGTGCTTCCACTCGTCGATCGACTTGGAGAGCTTGATCTTCAGTTGCGCGAACCAGCCGAAGTCCGGGGGCTAGTGAAACCCTGTCATGCCGTCTGGGACGACGACGTACAGGATGCCTCTGAACTCCAGGTACTCCTTCATGTCCTTCACTGTGGCGCCTAGCTGAGTCGAAGTTGAGGAGGATTGTGTTGGGCACGACTGGATCTGGGAAGAGGTAGCCGAGGTACTCAATGAAAGACACTGCGTTCATCCACGACGTCCCCATTCGCAGCTCGACGACGTCGTTGTTAACTGTGGCAGGGGGTTCATCTGGGACGGGAGTCTTCTTGATCATCACGCACGGCAACTTTTTCTCACCATTCGCGCTTGCGCAGAATACAGCGGTGACGCGCTGCTTCTCAAACCCGAACGACTGAACAGGGACATCCTTTACGCCTTTGTGGTGAAAAGTGGTGTGCTTGGAGTGATCAAAGAAGACCGCCGTCTCGTCGAGGTTGAACGTCATTGACGGCTGGACCGAGAACTTCGCGATGACGTCGCGAATTTCTCTCACGAACAGGACTCCGCGTTCGATGGTGTCGCGATCTGCTAGCACGGGGTTTCTAGCGCTCTTTCGCAGGACGAAACCGGCGCGCGACATAAAGCGATCGATCCACGACGGGCAAATGACCACATCAATATCCATGTTAGCTCTCATATTAGTCGCCCAACCTCTGATCTTGCATCTTGTTGCACGGCGCTGGATCGAGCGCTCGTACAACACTTTCTCCGCCAACGCTGCGTGCAGTTCTCCGCCGATGATCTTCGCTCCGCCGCCAGGAAGTCTGCACGCGTTGCCGCTCAGCATGCGCAGCTCCGGCTCTTGCGGCTTCCAACGCAGCACGTTGCTGCGAGACATGCCGTACTCCTTTGCGACTCGACGTCTGGGATAGACGCTCTACAACCTCGAGCTTAGTGGAGACTTTGATCCGCTTCTGCAGCTTCTTCTGCCTCGCCATCGCCAATTCCCACTCTGAAAAAACCTGCCAGCCACGCCAAAAAAGTTTGCCAGGCACGCGTGCTGGTATTCACTCGCTTTTGATACACTCTGTTTTTATATATATGGACGTAGACGCTACGTACTTATTTTCGAGGGTTTTATACAAAGAAGGAAATTTTGGGGTGGTCCCTATTATCCTGGGATATACAGTATGCAGAGTTAAAAGAAAAAAGTTATATCTATGCATAGAGAACTTTATCAACTTGCGAGCAAACACTCCGCATCAAGAATCGAGTAATTGCACGCGTCAGAACACCAATATGGCAGCCCAGGACGATTGCTGCAGGCATCTCTTTTCCGCAGATCTGCATCGTTGCCCATGTCTGGATTAACCTGCTGTAACATACTATGCACATATGTGTCAAATCGATCGTCTTCGCCAACTCATTACCTTGGCATGACTTTGACGCCGTTGGGTCTTGTGACTGCTCAACATTCTTGTCTTCGTCGACGCTGTACCACTGTAGCTGTTTGTACAACAGCTGGATCATGTCGTTGTGGAACAAGGTTTTACGACCTAGCAGAATGGACTTGAATGAGAACGGTTTGCCACGCAGCTTGCGCTGGGCCAGGCACGATTCAAGTTTCTCTCGGTTCAAGACCTGGTAGCAGATCGAGGTCGGCTGCAGCGGATCCAGCTCAGTTTTGTACGGCTTGAATCGCGCCATGTTGCGATTGCGAGCGTGCACGTCTTCCCAGAATACAAACCAGAGCTTGATCGCCGGATGGGAGTGAATGAACTCCATGCGTTTGTACAGGAAATTGAGCACGACACGCTGAGTCTTCGGCAAGTTCTTCAGTACTGAGCTTCTTTCTTCGGTTTGCAAGTACTGCTCGAGTGCCGCTCGCTCCAATTACGGATTGTTGTAGACGAAGAACCAAAACCCATCGCTCAGTACTTGGGCTGACTCGTTGTGCTTCTGAATGAGCTGATGACGGTACCTTCGGTACACTTTGTCCAGCACCTTGAGCTCCTCGGTCCATTGAGCTTGCGTCTGCGCGAAAATGTGCTGCAGTCGCGCACTTTCGAGCATCTCGTGCGTCAATCCGATAAATTCGGCGTCCATGTCAGCCACTCGGTTCATCCGGCGGCACACTTTGCCTGCATGCGGCGACACGGCGTCGCCAGTCCCGCCTTCGTAGGTCATGGTCACGTTGAAGCCCTCAGCCATGGCGTGATTGGAAGAGTTTGCACGCACGCTGATGACTCCGAAGGTGTAGCGACACATAAACGTGATCTTGATGCACCGAGTCTCCGTGCGAGTCTGGGTTTTGCCGTCAGAGTCAGTGTAGTGAGTCTTCTCGACGTCTTTGACAGTGACCTCTTCCTTCCGCGAGAATGGCAAGTTAATCTTCATTCGGCGATTGCTCAGTGCGCGGAGTTCCTGCCGCAAGAGACGCTTGCTCATGGCCGGGGGCGAGAAGTTCAGGAACAGGAACTCGCTGAACTTGTCGTCTCGGACGATCGTTTCGTCCTTGGCATCGTCGTACACAACAACACAGTGGAACGGGTGCGGCTGGATGTACATCTTTCCAAAGTAGGTCTTGGAGTCCAAATGGCCGTCTCGCGTGCCGGTGGGCCTGTTCCAGTACACGTCCACGCCTTCAAGCATCAGCCGTGCTGCCATGCGCATGTTCCCGACGTACTTGTTTTTCTGTCAGTCCCAGTGGCGCTTGACGTTCTGGATGCCCGACGCGATCACAGCCTGCTCGAGCGAGTCGAATCGTTGCATCAAAGCATCGTTGTCGAAAGAGAGCAACACGCTCTTCCAGAACGCCTGCCAGGCGCGGCGCTTGGCTTCTTTCTCAATATCCCATTCTGGAACAATGTTTTTCGCTGGTCCGTCTTGGAAACCGCGCACCGTGTCACTGAACGTGACGATCCCAAGCCAGTTCTTGATCTGTTTCCACAGTAGATCCATGCTAAACAGGAAAATCGTGACCACGAACCTGATGATGATAACATTGGCACCGTTCACGATGCCCACGAGGACGTACTGGTCGTCGGAGGACACGCCGTCAAATCCAAGGATCGCACCACCAAGGCATGTGAGCAGGGCGGCACACTTGCCGAAGTAGTCCGTGAAGAAGTTGAGCACGTTGCTAAAGGACTTGTCAAGTAGAAAATGCTGCGAAGCCACCGTAAATAATGACTGCAATCACAGCGTGAGCACCTGCATGCGGGATCACCACGAGGAACAGGATGAGCAGGAACTTGAAAAGCAGCTGGAACACCTTGTAGTAGCTCCTCCATTTGTTCCCAAAGTCCGCGTAGGGCGATCGATACGGACAGCGCAATCGCGCCGGGTCCTTTGCGACCAGGCGAGCGTACACTTTCTCATCGAAGGGTACCTACTCGCCGTCAAGGCCGTACGTCACCAGCGGGTTTTCAAGCGAACCAGTCGGCTTGTTCTCTTTAATTGCTTTAATCAGCATAAAAGGCAGTGGGATCATGAACGTGACCAAGAGCAGCCCTGCGAAGAATTGGAGAAAACCCAAAGCGAGCCACCCCCGTGGCGCTTCTTCATAAGAGCCGTCGACGTTGGTGAAAAGGCAGCGTCACCACTAGTGTCAATGTTGGGCTGGCTCTAGGATACCGCTACGAGGATCTCGATCGAGAGCCGCGCCAACGACAAGTTGATCGTCAAGCACGCCGTGATGACCCACGTGAATATCTTCACACACGTCTGCTGCGCGAGCGCGAGTTGCGCCCACGTGGTGCCCTCGTGGGCCGGACGAACCTCGTCCGAGCGCTTGTGCATGTGCCTCACCAAGAACACAAACCAGATGAAGCTCACGTACCCAGCCACAACGAGTAGGAGTAGACCAATGTACCCGACGTTGGTGAGCGCCTCGCGATCCGGACTCCAGAGATCCGAAAAGTTCGCCGACACGATGTTGCAAATTGCTCGAACAAACGCCAGGATTTTGTACGCAACGGACGACCTGTCGGTGTCGATCACAGGGGTGTAAAGGTTTGGGATGAAGAGGCCCACAGTCTAGAAGCCGCGGAGAATCTCCAGCGACAACATTGGCGGCAGGATCGCCAGCAACGAATTGAAGCATCCCGCTTTCACGCCATCCGCGATCGATATGAACTTCTTCTCCGTCTTCTCCCGACTTCTCGCGAACGCGCTGTCCAAGTGGGTAAATGGCTCGAAATTGTCGGATTTCGGGAATGCCGCTGCGCCAAACACGCCGTCAATGAAGTTTGTCTGCAAGGTCCAGTGAGCTGCGGGTCATCAGCGATTTCAGTGACGACAGATTCCTGGATTTGAGACGCGAATTGTGGGATCCTGCTCCATGCAGAAGATATAGATTGGCTACAGAGCGCTTGAAGCACCAGGAGCTTCTCGTGCGGAAGAGTTTCCACAATGGGACTGACGTGCACTTCCAACTCGCTCACTAGTTCCGATGCTAATGGTGTGCCTCGTTCAACCATGTCCTTCACGCCATCGTGTAGCTCACCACTGACCGCAGAAGAAAGAGCCTCCGACGAGCTGAATGCGAGCTGAAGTAGACACCCGATCGACTCTGCGTTCTTGCTCACGTTGTCGATAGAGCTTGCAGCACTCTCGAGGCTTTCGTTCTCGCTTGCGTCATGAGCAGAGTGCTTCACATTCAGGTATCCGTTCTCGTCCGCGTCACCAAGAGAGTGTGTTGCAGGTGATTCTTGATTCGACCTGGTGATTTCAAACTGGGTCGAGCTTGGACCGCTATCCTCATCACTATCGCCAGCCGAGCGCACCATTTCTCAGTCTTCATTCTCGTTAACTTTGTCGACTTTGCCGAAGCTCTCGGATCGCGTTACACTTGGGTCTCTGCCGCCATTCTCATCATCAGCAGAGCGCTTCACGGTCGATTCTTCACCCACACCCACGTTCTCAACATGCGCCACAATGGAGTCACTAGAAAACTGATCAGGCGATGACAGAAATCGTTCCAACGGGGCGTGTGGAGACGATGGCGAGAACTTGGACACCTTGAATAAACAAATTGCGTAGAATAAGAGAGCCTTTGATCTCCTCCCATTGTAATGATCACCATTGCTTATAAGCTGGGAATCTCGCTTTCGAAAAAGAATACCCGCCCAATCAAACCAACCAGTGAAGTTGAATCTTGTTGCTGGAAAACGGAGTTCAATTAGAAACAACAATATCGTGTGCTTCACTTCCGATGATCTTTGGTATAATGTTCTTGTCATTTCTCTGACAGAAATGATCTACGTGAGGATTTCTGGTCGCCTTTCTGTTAGCATGAGTAACAAAAAATCGCACCTCTAAAGAGACGAGGGACCCCCCACGCACGACGGACTCTTACCATTCCCCTGAAAACTTGCTTGATACATAATACCAAATCCAGATACTTCCGAGTGCTTCGCACCCATTTCTCTGATTTCCTGCTTTACCAGGCTGCGTCCTCTTGTTCATCTAAATCATTGGAGGCACAGTTGGTATCTTGGACGAAACTCTGCTTTGAATGAAAAGAGTGTGACGGCACTCGTCCAGCTCATCTAAATAGCAGATTCGAGACAATCGTTAAGAAAGCCCTGCTGTCTACGAGTGCGCTCTAGCACCTCGAGCCTACTCGACTGGAAGCGACGAACACGGTCAGATCCGCTGAGAGAGTTGGCGAACTGAACAGATCGACATACCGCTTCCTTTTAAATAGGTTTCTTGCTACAACGCAATTTAGAGATAACATTAGGCTACGTTGATGTATTCTTCATTATTTTCACGTCCAAAGTTTCATTTTCATTGACTGAAAATATCGATCTCATTTCTACCTTCAAGATTAGAACAGAAGTTGAAGAAACAAACACTCTAACCACAAAAAAGAAAGCGACTACAGACCTCCCTCCCAGTAGTAAACACCAGTCTAAATTAATATCGACAAACATTCTTTCTCAGCCAGTTTTCTGAAAATACGATAATCACTCTGAAAGGGCTAAAAAATGGCGCGCAGCGCGCAGACTGCTTAGCACAACACAAAGCGAGCTCAACAACTGCCAAGTGAAGATGGCGAAGAAGACGTCGCGCGTCCGCCTTAACCACCAGCAGAAGCAAGTGCTGTGCGACCACCACCAAGCGCATCCAGAGAAGTCGTTACGTGTTTTGTGTGAGTGGGCGCAGCAAACATGGGCGGTAGTGACCAGTACCACGATTGAGAACTGCTGGCGGCACACGCAGATATTGGACGAAGAGACCTACGAGCTTCAAGGAGCCATGGAGAAGCTCCGTGTCGGAGCGCCATCAATTCGACAGCTTAGTGTGTAATCATCACTCCTTCTATATTTCAGTCTCTAATTCCTTTTAAATGAAAAACCTGTCTAGTGATGGTAACATTTTACCCATTTTGGAGTGTTTACTATTGGGAGGGAGGCCTGTACCAACTTGAGAAGCAAAGCGAGAGAACCCTCGACCATACAGGAGCGGCATAACCTTGCGTCACGGGCTGGTCAGGTGTAAGACTTGTTCCAGGCTGTGGAACCGAGATACGAGCGCCGCGTCAAACATCTGGAAGGCAGCGAAGAGCGCGATCCGAGGCGAGGGTCACCCCGCATACTTTCAAAAGGTCTCAGTGGGACTCTGTCGGTTGCCACACACATGATTGACAGTTGATTGTTACAGTTGATTGTTACAGTGAGAGAAGCAACGCAAGCAGTTTGCACACGCTGTCGCTGCACTCTTCTGCTGCTCTTTACGCCACCCACGCGCTACACTTGCCTGTGCTTTGCTAACTCGTACCCCTCCGCCCACCCGCTCTCCTTGTGTGCGTTAGTGTGTGTGTTTGCATCACTCGCTGCGGACAGACAAGACCATGGACGACGATGGAGGCAAGCAAAGCCGCTTCCTTCAGGTTGGACCGCTTTCTGTTGAAGGGAATGCTGATGATGGGGAGAGTATTGTACGACGTGGTGGCGCTCCGGCCGAGATTGGCGCACAGGATGGAGACACGACAGTGGCAAATATCCATGACGACGAAGAAAGCGACGATAAGGACGAGGTGCTGATGCTGTTAAACGCAGGAGAAGAGGAGCAAAAGTCGGAGCAAGTGGAGACTGTGCAAGGGCGACTGGAAAGACTTGGAGCGAGTGACGACAACGCGCTTTTCAACGCCGTGATGCGTGCAGATGTGGATGACGTCAAGTTTTTGCTCCTGCACGGCTTATCATTGCACAATACGAACGAGTCGGGTCAGAGAGCGTTATCCGTAGCAGCGGCGTCCAGTCATGTCGAAGTTGTCAGAGTACTGATCGAGCACGGAGCAGACATGGAAGCAACGGGTCACCTAGGGAGAACTGCGTTATCGCATGCAGCGGAGGAAGGCCATGCGGAAGTGTTGCAACTGCTGATGCGACTTGGCGCTGATGTTGAAGCCAAATCCAGTGACAGAAGAACTGCGCTATCATACGCTGCAGAACGGGGTCATGTTGAAGCGGTTCGAGAGCTGGTACGACTCGGAGCTCGCGTTGACACCAGACTCGCGTTCGGACAGACTGCGTTGTGGTACGCTGCAAAAAGTGGCAGTGCTGAATTGGTGCAAGAACTGATTAGACTTGGCGCTGACATTGAAGGCGAAAATGACGACGAGCAAACTGCATTGTCGCTCGCCGCGAAGATGGGCCATGTGGAGGTGGTGCAAGCATTGACAAGTCTCGGCGCCGATGTTGAAGCCGCGGATGAAGATGGAAAGACTGCGCTGTTGTACGCTGCCGAGGAGGGCCATGATCAAGTGGTCCATGTTCTGATTAATCACAAAGCGGACATTGAAGTCGTCGACAACTCCGGAAGAACTGCACTGTCATATGCAGCAGAGTGGGGCCATGTTGAAGTGGTGCGGCAGCTGCTACGATCCAACGCTGATGCGCAAGCTATGGATTATGAAGGGAGAACGGCTTTATCGTATGCCGCAGAGAAGGGCCATGCTGCATTAGTTCAAGAATTGATCAAGCACGGCGTGGACATTGAAGCCAAGGACGATAACGAGCGGACTGCATTGTCGTACGCTGCTGAGAACGACTGTGTCGCAGTGGTTCAAGCGCTGGCGGAGCACGGTGCTGATGCTAAAACCAAGGACTGTGATGGACAAACTGCGCTGTCGTATGCTGCTGGAAAGGGCCACATTGAGATAATTGGAGAGCTGATACGAGTAGGCGCTGAGATTGATGCCCAGGACAGTGACGGACGAACTGCGCTACTGTATGCTGTTGAGAAGGGCCATGTAGTGCTGGCGCACAAGCTGCTCGCATTCGGCGCCGATGTCAATGTCACGGGCACCGACGGAAGAACCGTGCTGTGGAGTGCTGCTGCGCGGAGATATACCGGACTGCTGGAGCAGCTTATTGACAGGAAGGCTTTCGTGGACGCCGCTGCTATTGATGGTAGAACGCCATTGTTGTATTCGGCAGAGCACAACCATGCGGATATAGCGCGAATCCTGATCAAACATGGCGCGTTTCTCGACGCAGCGCTGGATTCGAGTCCTTCTCATCGAGGAAACGAAACGCCGCTAGTTGTTGCCGGTCGCGCTGGTCACTTGAAGATTTTCCAAGATCTTGTTCAAGCTGGCGCGTCAGTCAATGTCCGAAGTCGGAAGGACGGGGAAACTCCGTTGATCTCAGCTGCGAAATGGGATTTTTTCGCAGGCGTGCAGCTTCTCATGACGCATGGAGGTTGTCTTCGCCGCCAAGACGTGTCAAAAGACGAGGTACCACTGATCCCCGGCACGCTGGAGAAAATGGAACACCTTTGTGTCAGCGCGTTTGAGTTCAAGCCAATGTGCTCTTGCCTCGTGGAGCGGCTGTTGGATATTTGCGCACTACTTCAACAACCAGACGCGACTGATGCGATCGAGGGTACTCTTGTTTCGTTTGCCAGCATCATCTTTCGCGTTTGCACGCTGCTACTCGAAATTGGCAAGCGAGAGAGCCCTCTGTCGCGATTGATTAGAAGCCGTGCGATCACGAACAGAATTCAAGACTTCCATGAAGAGTTGGGTCACTTTGCTCGCTTGCTTTCCTTGCCACCTGGTGGTGACAACTGGAAAAGTCATTCAAGCGAAACTCAAACCTTGCTTTTGAGTCGTCTTGAAGAGCAGCTCAACACGGATGAAGCACTGCTAAATGAATGCGATTACGAGGCAGCGAGAGTGGAGACAGCCGTGCTTCTTCCATATGAACTACGAGCCTGCGCTCAAGACGGGTATCGACCAGAGCTGCAAGAAACGCTTCAACGAGTGCTAACGCGCTTTCTTCGAGTGTGTCAGATTGAAGCAGCACCCGCTGTTCCAGAGTGGTTTATCTCTCTCGACGACGTTGAATTTCACAGTTGGAGCCTCATCCGAACGGTGGGTGGTATTGAATTCTACAAAGGCAAGTGGTGGAAGACCGATGTGATGATCGAAATAAGTGACAACGCTTACGGGGATGAATTCGAGAATATTGCATTCCAATGGTTCCAGCTGAACCATCCAAACGTGGTCAAGTTTTTCGGCGCAAACCACATCAAATCGCCCAGATCTCCTAGGTTCTTTGTCTACGAGCTGGAACCAAAAGGAAGCCGACTTCAAGAGTTCCTGTGCATAGATTCCAACCGTGCGTCGACGTGGAAGTGTCTATACGAGGCTGCACTTGGGCTACAACATCTTCACAGTCGAGGGATTTGCCACGACTTTCTTCGGAGTGAGAGCTTCATCTTCAGCTCGGAGATCACCAAGTTATGCGGTCTACGCCATGTTGATACTCCATACAAGCACGGCAAGAGGAGTGGGCTGAACTGGAGATCACCGGAGCAACTGCTTCTTCATGACAAATGGAGGAGTGCTCTGACTTGGGGATCATCGGAGCAAATACTTCCAGACAGTCCGTCCGCGGTGTTTGGTGCTTCTGATATCTACGCGTTTGGCATGTGTATCTGGGAAGCTCTGACACTCGAGTTGCCGTGGAAAGATGCGTCCGTTAACAAAGTCGATATTGAAACGAATGTACGCCAAGGGAAGCTTCCAGAACGCCCTGAATGTTTCCGCGATGCCGAGTGGGACTTGATCACGAAAATGTGTGCCGCAAACCCAAGTAAGCGCGTAAAGATCATCTCGGTTGTGGATCAACTGAAGCAGTTCGCCCTCGATGAAGGCGGCAACAACGTGCGGTTTACTGCCAGTGGCGTTTCTGAGGTACGCGTACATGCTCTTTGCAGATCTGCAGAAACCAATGCAGTTTCTCAAGCTGTATGCAATCCGGTAAACTGACACCACGATTTGTTGTATCTTGTGCTCTGATCTAGTCCGTGCGTATGAGAAACCAAGCCACTGTGCACATGGCTGCTAAGCTTCGATCGATCCAATCGAAATGTACACGACTTCCAAAAGACCAGTGGCTGGTTCGCACAGTGCGTCCAGCTCTTGAAGTCATCTCCACACTTCTTCAAGAGCGCCAAGATTCGACACTAGCAGATGTCGAAGTTGCCAGGTTCATTGATGTGTTGGCCCGAGTGAGGAGATATATGCGTCTCCCTCGGACAGAGAAGTTAGCGTACCAGTTGGCAAGAAGCTGCAAAGTTGCCGAGTCTCACCATGTGGTCTACTCCGAGCTGGATCGCGTGCTGGATATGTTGGGCATCTCAGAGAGCGATCCGATTCGTGCGTGGAGGAGACAAAACAGCGAAGCCGAGCAAGTGACTCAAACGGACAGCAACACATCCGCATCCGATGTTCAAGAGGCAAACGAAAGCTCAAGTGTTGTCACGGTAAATCACGTCGACTCATCATCGTCGAACCACCACCACGAAGGCTGGACACAGGCTGGACTCGCAACATGGAAAACAATGCCATCCTGGTACATATCGCTGCGAGACATTTTGTTTGGCGAATCGGACAAGATTGGGCAAGGAGCGTTCGGAACAGTCTACAAGGGCACCTGGGAGGACACTAGAGTCGTGATCAAGTTCATGGGGTATGAAGAAGACATCGGGACCATATCGACGGATCTGCTGCTGCACGAAATGCGCGTGTGGCACCGATTGAACCACCCGCACGTGCTGAAGCTCTACGGTGCGTGTCATAGAGACAAGCGCTACTTCGTGTGCGAGTTCGCTCCCAACGGTGAATTGACCGAATACTTAAAGAAACCAGGCAACGAGCGCTTGATATGGCAAAAGCTGCATGAAGCGGCCCTGGGGCTTCAGTACTTGCACGAAATGAACGTCGCCCACAACGATCTGAAAGGCGATAACATCATGGTGGGCATGGGCGGCAATGTGAAGCTGATTGACTTTGGACTGAGCTGCTTGCTGAACGAGGCAGAGATCCAGGTCGACATCAAGAAGATCGGGGCTGTGAACTGGAGATCGCTCGAGTATTTGACCGGCGGGCGACCATCGTTTGCTTCCGATGTGTACTCGTTTGCGATGTGCATTGTGGAGGTTGTGAGCGGCGATATTCCGTGGGGGCACCCGATGATTCCCGCTCAAGTCCGTTTTCAGTTGAAAAAAGGTCACATGCCAGATCTTCCGGATTGGGCGAACGAGAAGCAGCGCAACTTGATTCAGCTGATGGCAAAAGCAGATCCATCCGAGCGCGTGAAAATCGGATACGTTGTGGACAAGTTGGACGAAATCGCTCAGGACGAGAGACTCGGAATGAGAGCAGAGCTGTTAGAAAAATAAGCGGATACAAACTCCTTTGTAAGGCTTATTCAATGTGTCGTTGAATTAAAAATGGTTCCATCTTGACTGCAAAGTAGAATATCTCATACAGAAAGACGTAAAGAGCAGTACTTGCTACTCTCGCACACAATTGGTTGGCTCGCTTGTTTTCCCAGGAGGAAGGAAGTAGGGGGTGAGTGAGAACGCGTTTTACATGACAGCGATCAGCTGCTTGATAATGGTGTTGTAGAGCGCGGCGTGCACACTTTCGTTGTGCTTGGCGAGCTTCCGGATCGACTGCGCCAACTCGCGAATCTCGGCATCGAACGGCGCAAGCGATACATGGACTTCCATTTCTGTCTGCTTAGCGAACTGTGCGCCTAGGATCGTGTTGTACACGCGCTCGGAGAACAGGTTGAACACCGGGTTCGATGTACCAAACGCGCCATGGAGACGCTGCTCAAGCGCTTTCAGTTCCTCTTCGTACGATGAACTGTCAGCGGTTTTCTTTGCTTCCAGCCGGCGGATCTCCTGTACTGCTTGGTCCACAAGGTGCGCGCCAGAGATGCCAGGAGAACGTAGCAAATCTGTCAGTTGCTTGCCCACGCGTCGACAGAAATCGCGCGGCGCTACGAGTCGACGGCGCATCACATACTCCTGCAGCACGACAAGGAGGCTCGAGATGATCGTGATCCGATCCATCGAGTCGCGGAAGCCGCGAATTCGGTCGATGTCGAACCGGAAGGATTCGGGCCACAACCCCGATGCGCCTTCAATGTATTTCCCCAGCAACACCATCATGCTGTGGCGAAGAAACTTGGAAAATGCAGACGAGTCGTATCTCGCCATGCGGTCTTTCTCCTCTGACGACAGCGCCGCCCAGTAAGCTTGCATCTCAGTCGCGAGCCACTTCTCCGTCATTTCAAAGCGCACACCAGCTGAAAGCTTCTCGTGCAACTTCTTCTGTTCGTACTCGACACCGTGGCGCTGCAGATACGAACCCAGCATTCCCATGTGTACGTTCATGAGATCCACTCGGATGTCCTCGATCTTCTTCAGTGCAAACGCCAAGAAGTCTACCAACAGTCGCACCGGTTGATCTGGAGTCTGCGTTGCTACTGATTGCAACTCTGCAAACTTGTTCTCGAAACTCACGAGAAACGCATGGGTCGATTCATTGCGCGCAGGCGCTTCCGCTCGCAAGATCGCATGCGCCACTCGCTCGCAGCGCATCTTGATCTCGACGAAATTCTCCTCGGGATTCTGCATCAGCGCTTCCAGTACACCAGGTTGCAGCGCGACATTTACATCTTCAACCAGTTCTGGACGCATACCGACCACCGTCGCAAACTGCACGCGGAGCTCTTCGGTGCGCGCAACAAGCATCGCCACGTCGTTCGCAGTGACGACTTGGTTCCAGAAAGCTTTGATCATGGTGTCGTGGATTCGCGATGCCAGCGTGGCGCTACCACCATCTCCAGCCATGGCATTGTCCTGACCTTCGAGTTGCGGGATTTTGAACTCCGGGTTCACGATCAGCTCGTGCACGAGCTTCTCATCCAACAAAAACGACTCGATCTGGGCTGACAGCATCTGCTGCTGTTCACGGCTAACGTCATCGTTATTGATGGCTGCTGGTGTTTGCTTCTGCTGTTCCTGCTGCTCATCGTCATCCGACGCGTCTGACTCGGAGCTGCTCATGTGCGTATCCTGGTCGATGCTTCGCTCCACCGCTTCCACGCGCAGCAGCGTGTCGTCCTTGCCAATCACTTGCGCCAACGCGCTCTTGAGCTGGTTCAGCTGCTTCTCGGTCTGAAAGACCAGCTGATGCACGCCATCACCTTCGTGCGCAGTCTGCTTCGCTAGGTACCGCTTCTTCATCTTGTAAATGTCGTGGTACGAGCGTAGCATCTCGGCCGCGAGTCGCTCGGCATCACGGTCTTTCCATCGCGAGAACGACTCAAAGTAGAACGCAAAATGCGCTTCCAATCGCGCGACACAGGTCTTGAGCTCACGGGCTGTGCCGTCTTCCAGCAGCACAAAGATGCGCAGCATGTCCTTGTACGTCACTTTCGCAGCGTACGCGAGGCGGTCACACAGGCCGGACTCCATGATCTCGCTTGGATGGAATGCAATCATCCCCGCCATCAGCAGCACGCGGAACGACGCGCCTTTCGTACGCGGACTGGCGGTTCCATCGCCGCTGCTACCCTCTTTACCAGGCGATTGGTTCCCCGCAGCGCTGGGCAGCAACACGCGCAGCACCGACTGCGCCGAGCGCGCGAGCTCGCGGTCCTGGAGCAGCATCATGCTCTGCTCAAAGCCCTTGGTGGCGATCTGCTGCCAGCAGCGCACGACACGCTCGACGTGCGCTTTGATCGCGTGCAGCGAGCTGGCGTTCTTGCGCGCGTCCACGTGGCGCCGGTACCATCGCTGGATAAACTTGACGCGCGCGACGCGGTCCTTGACGGACTCGACGCTTTGCCAGCGCTGTGAGAGACGACGCACCATCCGCTGGGTCTGCTCTTCGCGTCTGCGCGCGGCCTCGATGAGCTGCGCTTGCAGCAACGTAAGCGCCTTCTCGCTGCGCCTTTTCTGCACCTCTTTCACCGTCGCGACTTTGTTCTTGACTTGCGCCACGCGACGCTTGCAGAGTTGCTGCGTGTGCTCCAAGTTGGCTCGGCGGCGCTGTCGAGCGACTTCCACCTTCTCGCGGGTGGCTGTGCGCACGCTCGAGAGCTCTTCGTGGCGCTTGGCGTGCTGCTCACGTGCTACTTTTTGTGCGTGTAGCACGCGCTCGCGGGCGTTCGTCTTGCGCTGGTGCTGCTTGGAGACGCGCACTTCAGTCGCACGCGCGATACGCGAGTGGATCTGCGCCGCGAGTTGCTCGTTCGGGTTGCAGGCAGGGAGTGAAGACGACTGACAGGAAGATGCCTGCTGCTGCTGTTGCTGCTGCTCGTAGGCGCGCGAGCGCGCTTCGAGGCGCAACTGGCACTTGCTCTTCTTCTGGTTCACCATGAATAATGGGGAATGTGGCTGGGAGGTGCGCGCTTGGTACTAAATCGAGGACTGACTGAAAGGCAGGCAGGTCAGAAGGAATTGATTGATACTTTGGTATTATGCAGCAAGACTTGCTTCTTGTTGCTTGCTGTTGTGGGTTGCTTGCTTTGTTGCAGATGGAGTGGATCCATGTGCAAGGACGCAAAGAGAACAAAAAAAGTATCAACACATGGGGACGGAGGTCACGGCGCTACTCGAGGTGTTGACGGACCTGATTACGAGGGAGAATATGAGGGATGTTGCTCCAACGTAGGGGTGACACTTCGTCCGAGGAAACATGGAGAAAGAAAGCAGGAAAGAGTGGGAAGGGGTGCGACTAGGGGACGGAACATGCGACCTGCGTTGGCGGGAGCTCATGTAATGACAAACATACAATTTTGGATTATTGACAATACAAATCAACTAAACTAAACTAATGTATTATTTAAAGAGGTTATTCGATTGTGATAAAGGGGATTGAACTTGTGGAGAACATTTGCAGCTTCCAGCGCTGTGATTGGCTGGCTCCACATCAGAAGTGCAAAAGTGGACAACAAACAGCAACAAACGCAAAACAACAACGTAATCACCAGTTGATCCTGAAAGGACGCGAACTTGATACCTTTTTGATACCAATTTGATAGCCACCATCCAGCTCTGATCACAACTCTCAATAGAAACGATATCTGCTGGCTTGTTAGATGGAAATTTGGATGGTGAGTGAACCTCACGGAGCTGGTGCTGAGAGCGGCGCGTCGGAGGAAGACAGACACTTGGACAGCAAGCAATCCCACGAGTTGCTCCAAGGTGTACCTTGCTACACTCACTTTTTTGCCGCTGTTTGTTTGCGTGGAGATGGACGGATCATTCGAGCGGTCCAGTCCAGATAGATGCATTTACCAGAATTCGCACTTTAGGAAGGCAAAATGGCTCGAAGGTGTAACAGATGGCGCTCAACAAACTCACGATCCTCCGAGCACCCTACGCCGTTCTCGTCCAAGTTGAAAAATGTGCGCTAAACCATCGGGTTTTGCATCGTTGACGCCCCGAGGCAGTCTCTTGAAGACACACCGCGACATGAACCACTGGGTTTTGAGTCGCCTGTCCATGCAGATCATGGTAATCCAGCACCATGGTATTGAAAGGCCCATCGATGACACTACAAATTAAGTATGAAAAATGAGCTGCAACCGGCCATTTTGCTGACGAACTTGAGCCTTAGCCACGAAAACGAAATGGCAACGCTACCGACACAAACAAAACGCACCCGCGACGGCCCACGATTCTCACTCACTCACTCGCGACTCACGATTACCACAGTGCTCTTGGCATATCCAAAGTACCTCCCTGTGTAGCTGCAAGTTGGGCTATTTATGCTAGAGGCCATGATCCGACGGCATCGCAAACCGCAGTATGTCAGTCTATCCCTCCAGTACAGAGATATTCGCGATGGGCACAATTCGAGTGTGTTGCTGAAGAAATGATCCGTTGGGTCCATGGGTGGTACTTCAACGACGCAAGCTTATAGACGCTGCCACCCAACTCATCCGACCAACACGGCAGGCACGTTGTTCCAAGCGGCTCGACTGACGAACTTTTCACATGCTCGAGCAACGCAAGTTTGAACGCTTCGTCGGTCAACGGATCAGCGGGTTTCTCTGTTGATGTCCATCATGAGTTCCATGATGGTATCGAAGAGCTACTCCTCGCCGTTGCTACGCAAGACGTCTCGCAGCAGGATTTTCTTCTTTTTCGTTGCCTCTCTCCATTAGCGCCATAATCACGAGTATTGATTCCTTGATCGCTCGTTTCAGTCCTGGTGGCTTGTGGGTCTCTCTCCTTTTTCGGAAATGGCGAGGGTGTTGAGGGTGTTGAAAGGTGGTGTGCAGGTCCTGTACGGGAGAGAAAACCATCAAAATCAGGGGTTGAATGATGGGCATGGAGGACACCACGCAAAAAGAGGTTTGTGGGTTCTGTCTCAGAACTGTCAATTTTGTTATCATACACACTCTATTGTATTATATTTTAACCAATCAAATGCATATCTTGTCATTGACACAGAAAATGTTCCCATCGTAAGCTCAGCATTAAGATCGACGACAGAGGGAAGAATTCCAAGTCGCCGCATGCTGACCTTGTGCGTCTGTGGCAGCCTGCAAGAGTCTGTGCGCGATCTTTGAGCTGCAGACTTTGAATGAAGTAAAATCACTCTAGATCTAACATGTTCAGATCGGCGACTAAGGGGACTGGTATTCTACAGTAGTGTCTCAACCGTCAGTAGATGTAGCTTCCAGAAAATCGGCATCGGTCACTGGATCAGAAGGTCGTGGTGCAATCGATGTAGGGACTAGCTGGTGCTCTTTCTCGGAAGTGAGGTAGGTGCGAGCCGGCCGGCTTCTTTTATCGGCCCAGGATTCAATCAAAACGTAAGATAAAAAATGACCACGCGAAAGAAGTGGACAAGATTCAAATACAAGACGATCCCAACATTTTCTTCAACTGAATGCGTGGGATGGGGTGCCAATTGGATAGTTTGGCGAAATGTGGTAACAAGCGAGTATAGCGCGTCAACTCAATTACACGAGGTATCCATGAAACACAATAGCGCACACATGGACATTGAACAGAGTGTCTGTTTGGTTCGGGGTAGGATGTGTGATCTCACATCTGCACTGATACGGTTGATACCAATTCAGCCTGCCAACTTCTTCCTCGGTGCAGAAATGGAATCGCATCTGTTCGTAGAGCTCCTCCAGATTGACAACAAATAAACAAAGGATCCACGTACGACTAACGACCGTCGCTTAGCTACTGGAGGCTTAACTGCGCTACTAAATGTACGGAGAACACATTCACATGCTTAACCTATTCTCGCCAAGGGCTGTTCACTACCGGAGGAGTCGCGAAAACCAGGATCTGCGTGTGGGGCTTTGACTCGTAGACGTTCGCAATGGGTAGCACGTTCAGACCAGCGGCTTCTCCGACCGCGATGATGTGGTTCATCCACGGATGCGTCCTCAAGAGCTCAAGTCCCATGAGACTGCGGTGGTACTCGTTGTTGGCGCACAACAAGCACGACGATCCCAGCGACTCGGCTCCTCCCGTGCTCGCGTACTTGAGCAGCGAGTGCTTGAATGCTTCAACTGTCAGCGGGGTAGGCATCGGGAACGGAGGTGTAGGCACAGTAGCGTCGATCGCGCCAGGTTTGCTCGCTTGGCTTTGATCCTGAGTCGCGTTGGCAAGCGCGATTGCCTGCGTAAACTCACTGACGGACTTCCACTCGAAAACCAGCGGCCGCTCCTCGTCGGTGTTCATCGCGAGCTCCAGCACGGTGTAGAAGAGCTGCTCCTCGCCGTTCCTGCGCAAGACGTCTCGCAAGAGGATCTCTCCTGGACTGCCGTCAACTTGTGGCATCGTTCACCGGGATCTCTTACTACAGCTTGCTTGTGTGGATGCACAAAGAGGTGTGCGCGTTGCTCTGCTCTTTCAAAAATGAAGCGGTTGGTGTGAGTGGTGTGGGAGGAAAGAGCGTTAGCATCGCTTCTCATGGGAGCGACAGGACACCTCAACTGTGCGTCTTGAGCCACTGCGATCATCGAGCTTCCATTGTAGGTGAGTCATCACCACCTCTATTAATTACATTTCCTCGTCAGATATTGAAATCCCTCTGCTCTCTTCTTACTCTTGCAACTTGCTGACGGCCTTGCTGGACTCGACGAGCGACTGGAAGATGCCGTCTCGCCGGCTAAGCAGCGCCGCGGGCGTGTCGAACTCGCGCACCTCGCCGCCGTCAAGCACGAGGATCTTGTCGCTGTCCAAAATCGTCTCGATGCGGTGCGCGATGCAGAGCACGGTCTTGTCGCCGCCGCCAAAGCTCTCCTTGACGGTCAGCTGGATGAGTTTGTCCGACTCCTGGTCCACGTTCGCGGTCGCTTCGTCCATCACGATCACTTTGCTCTCGCGGATCAGCGCGCGCGCGATACAGAGCAGCTGGCGCTGCCCCACCGACAGGTTGTCGCCTTTCTCGGCCACTTCGTAGTCGAGACCTTTGCCCCAGGCGCTCACCGTGTCGTGCAAGTGCACTTTGCGGAGCACCTGCCAGAGCTCGACGTCACTCTTCTCCGCGAAAGGGTCGAGATTCATGCGCAGCGAACCACTGAAGAGCATCGGGTCCTGCGGGATGATCGTGAGCTTGGCGCGCAGCTGGTGCACCGTGATGGTCGCAATGTCAACGCCGTCAATCACGACACGACCGGATGTACACTCAACGACGCGGAAGAGCACGCTCATGAGGCTGCTTTTGCCCGAGCCCGTGCGCCCGCAGACGCCGACTTTCTCGCCGCTGGCGATCGAGAATGAGACGCTCTTGAGCACGAGCTCAAGGTCCTCGCGGTAGCGCATCGTCACGTTCTCAAATACGACAGCACCGGAGCGCGGCCACTCCTTTGCCAGCAGTTCGCTGTTGGTCGACGCGCGGGTGTGGCCCTCGGCGTCGAGCGACTCGTAGTGCGCGATGCGCTCAAAGCACGTCATGATGTTCTCCGTCATGGTCACGAGCGTCGTCATGCGCTGGAAGGAAGACGTGAGCTGCGCCGCGTAGGTCAGCCCCAGACCCGCGACCGCCGCTCCCAGACTCTCCTTCGTAGCAATGGCGAGCAGCGCGACACACGTGATGATCGACGACACGAGCCAGTCCGTGCGCATCGCGAACCAGCGCGAGGACGACTGGAACGCGAAGAAGAACTTGGCGTTGTGGTTGAGCAGCTGCTCGCACTTCTTGGAGAAAAACTCCGTCATCTTGTACGAGCGGATCGTCTCGATGCCGTGGATCGTCTCCGAGACCAAGTTGAGGAACGGTGAGCGCGTGATGCCGTCCAAGCGCTTGAGCTCGCGCGCCGACGCCTGGTACACGCGCGTGACGAACACGAACACAAAGCCCAACGGCAGGTACAGGATCAACACGTACGGGTTCGTGGCCGCGCACACGAGGAACGCCGACGCGATCTGGAACAGGTAGAGTAGCATCCACATGCTGAAGTATGGCAGCGGGTTGTCCACCTGGTCGAGGTCGCGTGAGAACCGGTTGAGCACGCGGCCAACGGGTGTGACGTCAAAAAACGTTGTCACCGGCGCGCAGAGCACTTTCCACATGTACTTGAAGTGCAGGTTCGCCGAGCAGCGCATGCACATCTCCGTGTAGAATACACAGCGCGCGAGCACGAGCGCCGAGGCGAACGCCACGAGCGCGATGTACACGCCGAGCGCGGTCTCCTGGCTCATACTACCGACCTTGTCGTTCGACCATTTGCTCAAGAACCAGTCGCAGAAGAAGAGCGCGACCTGCGCGAGCGTGAAGAGCAGCAGGATCGTCACGCCCACAAAGTAGCCGTTCCAGCCACAGCAGTCGAGGTATTTGACGTACGTCTTCCAGTTGACCGACCCGATGAGCCGGTCCTCTTCGACAATGAGCTTCTTCTGCTGTGGTGGCTTGCTAGAGTCTTTGTTATTGTCTCCAGACGGAGCGTCAAGGCGCGAACCGGCAGCCACCGCTTTCTTCGCGCGAGTTTTGTCGTCAGATGCGTCATCAGTGGCTGTGGTCTCGTCATCACTGCCATCAATGTTCGCAAAGAACTCATCGTCAGCGTCGTCAACCGATCCGCTCTTGGTCTTGCGTGGCGACTGCGCCAGGAACGGGAATTCGTCACGCAGCGTCTGCAACGTGCCGTCACCGATAATTCGCCCACCGGCCATGACGAGGATGCGGTCGGCGTATTGCAGGAAATGGTAGTGCGAGTTGAGCACCAGCAGGCGCGTCTTGTCCTTCGCGAGCCCATTCAGCCCGTCGGCAAACACCGAGTTGGCTACGTGCACATCGAGCGCACTGAGCGGGTCGTCGAGCACGAGGAAGTCGCACTTGCGCACGCGGTACATGGCTCGCGCGATGCTCACGCGCGCCTTCTGGCCACCGCTCAGGTTGATACCGCGCTCGCCGATCTCGGTCGCGTCGCCCTGCTCGAGCATCTCAAAGTCTGGCACCAGCTGACACGCGGCGACGACGCTCTCGTAGTGCTCGCGGTCGAAGCGCTCGCCAAAGAGGATGTTCTCACGGAGCGTCTGGTTCTGGATCCACGGCTGCTGGCTAGAGTACGCAAACTCGCCGAACACGTCGCGGTCGCCCTTGGTCTGCAGCATCTCGCCCAGGATCGCGTTCATGAGGCTCGACTTGCCGCTGCCGACAGTGCCGACGATGACAGTCAGTGAGCCAGGCGCGATCGTGAGATTGATGTCCGACAAGTTGGGCTCCGAGGCGTCGTGAAGCCACTGAAAGTCGGCATTCTGAAGCGCAATGCGCTGCTGTTGGTAACCTAGAGACCCTTTCTTCCCACTGTCCTGTGGCTTCTCGTCCACTTCATCGGCGATGAGAAAGTCCGAGATGCGCTGGGTGGACGCCGCAGCCTCTGAGACGTACACGGTCGCGTTCGCAAAGATGCTGAATGGCATCTTGCAAGCGTTGGAGAGCGCGAGGATCACGAACGCTGTCGCGACGTCGAGTTGTTTGCCCAGTATCAAGATGTACGTGAAGAAGCAGACCGCGTTGAGGAACGACGGCGCGAGGAACATGAGCACGGCGTTGTAGAGCCGCAGGTAGTTGTACTTGCGCATGAGCGCGATCTCATGGTCGCGCACACTGCGGATCTTGTCGCTAATCGAGTTCTCCCACCCGTAAAACTTGATCACACGGATGCCCTGGAGCACCTCATTGGTCACTTTGACGCGCTCGGCGCTCACACTAGCGATCTGCCGTCTGTAGATGCCTACTTGACGGGACGTCGTGAACGCCAAGTAGATGATGAGTACGATCGTCCCGGCGCCGGCAAGACCAACGTACACGCCCATCTGGGTGCCAATGAGCACGCACACGATCGTGAGCATAATGGGCGAGATGATGCTCCAGAGCCCGATGCTGTACGCCTCGAGTAACCGCTCGCTGTCTACGCTCGCGAGCGTCACGATCTCGCCCGAGTTCATCGTGCGCCGCGCCGTGGCGGAGAGTCGCAGGATTTTCTGGTACACGCTGTTGATCACGATCATGCGCGCGTTGCAGCCGGCGCGTGCGGTGAGGAACATGCCCGAGTTGATCGCCACGGCGCCACAGAAACTGATCGAGCCGAGCACGAGCGCGAGCCCGTACCCGGAAGAGATGCCGAAGACGTTCTCCTTGTTATCGAGATACTGGAGGATCGACTTGATGAGCATCGGCTGGAAAACCGTGAACGTCGCGCTGAGCAAGTGCAGGCAAATTGCGAGCGACATGGTGCTCTTGGTCGCATTCCAGAGCGCGACGTGGAAGCGCGGCTTCACCGGAGCCTTGCTGTTGCCACGAGTAGCATTGTTAGCATTCGCGTGGGCTGCGCGTTCGTGCTCGTGCGTCCATGCGGCTTCGAAGCGCGCCTGCAGCGCCTGGGACTGGTCTACCTTGGGCAACTCGTAGACGCTGTGCTCCTGTAGCGGGGTCTTGAACCCGCGCCAGAGCAGCGGCTGGATCCACCAGATCGTCGTGAACGACAGCCAGTTGGCTGTGTCCAGCGGACTTGCCTGCACGGCATTGTTGGGCTCATGAAGATCTTCAAAGGCGATGACCGACTTGCGTTGGGCCGAGTCGCGCGGCGTCTTGAGCTCGTGGAAGCTCCTGTGGACCGCAGTATCGTCGTCTGGCACTGGTGACAGTGCAGCTACTGGTGGCGCATGACGCACCAGCTGTGGACCGCTCTGCTCACCCATGGTGCAGGAAGAGTCCTCGCGTGTGTATGTGAGTGTGGCCTCTTGAGTTCTTAATTGCGAGTGCCATTGGGTCAGCGATCGCTGGTAAAGCACTGCGAGTCATCCAGTACCGCCTGCCTGCGGATGGCTCGGCTTGTTCAACCAGAGACGACTCTCTCGAAAGGACGAAAGGGGATGGACGCCATTTACACACATCATGGTTTAGTGTGTGGCATAAGTGGAGCCACGGACGGCTCGTCACGACCCATGGTTTACTAATCGAGGCACGATTATGTATACATAAAATATCCATAAGCTTCTTGCTGAACGAGAGCTCGCTCGCTGGTTGCGCCAGTTGCCTCGTCCGATGCCATCTACTCCTTAGCGTCTCTTCTCACACGAACAAGAACAACACTTACAAATTCAGACTCGAGGCTTGTGGAAATGAATTTCTACCCATGGACTCTGCGGATCATCATTTCTGCGAATGCTCGAGCCGTGCCCATCACGAACATCATGCCAAAGAAACAGTAAAAAATGCGCGCTTTCGTGATGCCGAAGTGGCAAAACGGCTTCTAGTGGGAATAGCAGAAGCAAAGCAGTTCGCTGCAATCGCAATGAGTCTTTGTGAATCGGCGATGTTAGTTTGACAACTCAAGGCAGTCGGCTTGTGCTTCAGGTGGTTTATTCCAGAATAGTTAAGCTTTGTGGATTCATGCTCCTTGGTTTCATTGGGATTCGCAAGGAGTGGTTCCAGCCCGCTGTTCACGCCATACCTATTGCACCACTGTCTGCATTCATTGCTCCAAATTCATAGATATGTCTTACCTCTTGTCGTCGATTCACATTCCAATAGGCGAGGTGTTGTAATTCGTCGGCAGCGTTCGACTTCGTTTTCCAAATTGAAACTTGCAACCAACATGTCGGTTGCATTTTGCTTGTGCTGTTTCTTAAATAGCATTAGCTTACAGCTAGCTGTAGATGGGGGACTTTCGAAACAATTGCGTTTGTGATGATATAGTTAGCGTCTCTTTCCCATCCACACAGAGATCGGTTTTGCTTTCTCCTGTCAGTACAAATGAAGGGATCACCAAGTCAGAAGAACGAGCTTGACTCTGAGCTGCAGCGACTTTATGGCGCTCTCGGAGGCAGCAGCGACTCTTCTTCAGCGACGGCGATGGACAGCCTGCTCCAGCGCTTTCAGAAGGCGGATCGCAGGAACAGAGGCGCGATTGCAGCGATTGAGTGAGTTTGTGTGTCTGTCTGTCTATCAGCATGTGGCTAGCCAAGTCATCCTTCGTCTTCATGAATCGTATGATGTCTTGGCCTGTGGAGATGACACACACACGTCATAATGCCTCGTTTGTTTCCTATTGCGTAGTGACGTAGTGTATAGGATTCTGAGTGAGGCGGTGTCGTCCAAGCACCGGAAACGCATGTACGAATGACCTGAGCAGAAGCTTTCGAGTCAGGCTTTTGGTTGATGCTGATGGACGTTTTGCATTGGAATCTGTGGTATGTTGCCATCAAGTAGAGACTTCGATCTACTTGTCGACCATTTCCTCACGAGCAAGGGCCAATTCGACTATGTGGCGTTCTACAAAGCGCTCAGGCGCTGTGGGAAACATGAGCAAACACCATCAACAGGAAACGAGCACGCAAAGCAGCGATCTCCGCGCAAACGAGTGGCAGGACCAGCAAGCCCACAGAAGAGACGGCATCGGCCCCCTGAATACCAACCCCGGATCCGCGTCGACCGGCGCCTCGAAGCCCAGCGACTGATGACCCAGAGCATCCGCAAGAAGCTGCTCCGCGGCGTCTACGGCGCGAAATCCGACGGCTTTCTTGGCGTCCAGGACACGCTCTTTAACTTGGACGGGGACAGCGAAGGGTACCTGGACGAGCGCGTGTTCGCTGAGCAGTTCCTGCCACGCTTAAAGTCGCCACTGACGCAGGCAGAGACCGAGTTCTTGCTCATGAACATTCGCATGCGAGGGGGAGAGAAAGACGGCGTTGATCAACAGCAGCAGCATGACTCTGAAGATAAGAAGAAGACAGGCAAGTCTGGAAGACACTGCCGTATCGACTATGAGCAGATGGGTGTGATCTGCAACCTGGACAGCGATGTCTCTCTCTCTTCCGACAGCGGTACTGATCGCTCGGATAGTGACACGGGTATCGGATATAATGGGCCGCCAATGAAGGCTGAAAACAACAGCAACAACACACAGTCGAACCTTGGAGCAGACTTTCTCGCTGCGGAGAGACGGGTGCAGACGTTTCTACGTCAACAGTTGCAGGCTTCAAGTGGTGACAACAACAGTAACGGTTCTAGGATATACGACACGCCTCGGACTTTGTTTACTGGTGCTGAGCGATTTCTCGAGTACGCCGAGGAGGCCGACCGGAGAAAATCTGGCTTTCTTCGTGGACAAGGTAGAGTTTAAGCCTTCTGGTTCAACTGTATCACAAATTGTGCTCACCGTTTGTGTGGTTCTCTCTATCTCTGCTGTCAGATTTCGAGCGCATTCTCAAGAAATGCGATGTGGAAGTTTCTCCTACGGTGCTCAGCTCGATCCTCTCGCGGTTCCCACACACGAGTGGAGGGCTCATCAACTACACGAGCTTCCTTCAGTACGCTTGAAGATATAGTAAGTTGTCTCCTAATGCCTCGCATCGTGGCTTATAGACTTTCTCCTTTGCCGCTATCTAGGCGCTACGGTCAGAATCCGCAGCACTCACGCGAGCGACGCAAGCTCAAACGATTTCTTCTAGGTGTGTTGCCGTCTTTACGGTCCTCAAGAACCGAGTGGAGTGCGTTTCTCAAAGACCGGTTTGAGAAATACGACGTCAAGCTGCACAAGGTCAAGGGTGGCGAGATCCCCGAGCGAGGTACTTTGTTTGTCAGTATAACGTTCTTTGTCTCGATGACAGTGTTATCAACCAGGCGAGACGTTTATAACCAACTCTCGTTGTGTGCGCGTTGTAGAATTCCTACACGTACTCCGAGGGAAAACGGGTCCACTGAAGCTCTCGGCGGAGCAGGCGATCGAAGTCCTCACGCTCTTTCTCGCGGTCTCACCGAGCAGCTCACCGACAAAGATCAACTATACCGAGTTCCTTCGGTTCATCCAGGAATTGCTCCCCCCAAGTCCGGAATCCCCAATCAAGTCTGCAACGCACGCTGCACCAGTGCCATCACCGACGAAGCATATTGCTGCAGATAGTCACAACACCAGTTCGCCATTGAGATCGCCTTTGAAAGCGTCTGCAAATAACGAGCTGCCTGCAACCGAAGAAGCGGCTACCGTGGGGGACTACCTGATGTTTCACTCCACGACGCAGGAGCGTGAGAACTTTGAGCAACTCATGCATCTGCTGCACAAGTTCCACAGTAAACTTCCTCCTCCGATGTTTTTAGCTACAGCAGCAGCACCAGGTTCACCAGGAAAATCTCCATCTAAGTTAGCAGCTATGGCGTCAGCAATTGTCCCCATCGAGAACGGCGTGCGGATCGCTCTTGGCGAGAAGCTGCGAGTTCAGGTCCAATTCTCGACTGAGTGAGAGAGCTTGGAGGGTCAGTCAAACTCGAAGCAAGGTCCCGAAGGATCCGAGCAAATCTGTGAAGGCAAAGTTCGCATCATTTTCATAATCCAAAAGAGATTTCTCTCCCCTAATTTGTAGTCAAAGTTTATAACTCTTGACTACCGTATTCCATATGACACAGAGTATTCAAAAGAAAGTGAACAAGTTAATACACAGATCGACGTGGGGTTTCCGCATGCAGTTATGCTCGTGCGAGCGACGTAGGGCGAGGTATTACTAAATGAAAAACATGACACCCAGCAGTCCTTCCAATGCCCATCAAATCATGAAAGAGCAAGCGCGCGCGCCGTCGTGTGTGTTCAAGCGGACAGCGGATGAGCGAGCTGCTCTCGGCGCAGCAACAGCTTCCCCAACCCAGCACACACACTACGTGCTGCTGGCATTGATTTGCGTGTTGGTGCTTGTTTGTCATCTGGTACAACTGCGCATTGCACCCTTAGCAGCCAATGGTGTGATATATAGCCTATCACTTTTGATACTACAGTGCACGTCAAAAAGTTAAGGACAGCAATTTTTTTGAATTATGTGGATTTTTTTCGAGTTTTGTGTTTGCGAACGAGCTTTTCAGTATGAGAGAACGTCATTAGAACAATCTCGTGGTGAAATCGCAGCTCGATTTGACTTCTTAGAGCCACAGGAATGGCAGATATAATGTAACGACCTGGCACAGCGCAGCCGAAGGACCGAGCGAGATGAGCGCTGGTCTGGCGTAGAGCGAGGAAGCGTTGGATGGCGAGGACCACGGTCGTGTGCGGAGAGAGGCGAAGAGG